>JAAGKR010007689.1:4047-32311 GCA_011419295.1 Clarias macrocephalus | reverse complement strand
GTTAGAGAAGCAACTTCAGCTCAGGCTGTTACTAAAGTCCTGCTTTATAGATAATTAGAGGGAAAAAACAGGTACGTGTGGTAAACTTATTTTTTTTTTATACATTTGGTATAATTTGAACTGTAGTTTACATTTTGGGTTAAATCAAGTGGAAACCCAATAATGGCTGTCTGAAGGGAAACAGTGTTATTAATGTCAGTTAGCTTAGCTTAGCTTAGCACATCAGTCTTACAGTTACCTTAAGATAAAGTTAGTTATTATTAAAGCGTGTTTAGTAACAATGATTTAATGTGATTTACATGTTGTTTTAGGAAAACTCCACCATGTCACACAAGCAGATCTACTACTCGGACAAGTACGACGACGAGAAGTTTGAGTACCGGTAATGAGTTTAATAACCACTAGAGTTTAATAACCACTAGAGTTTAATAACCACTAGAGTTTAATAACCACTAGAGTTTACTAACCACTAGAGTTTACCAACCACTAGAGTTTACCAACCACTAGAGTTTACTAACCACTAGAGTTTACTAACCACTAGAGTTTACTAACCACTAGAGTTTACCAACCACTAGAGTTTACCAACCACTAGAGTTTAATAACCACTAGAGTTTACCAACCACTAGAGTTTACCAACCACTAGAGTTTACCAACCACTAGAGTTAGTAGAAATGGTTAAAAAGGTTAAAGCTAAAAATAATCGGATCAGATTTAATGTAATCAGTGATATTGTTGTTATTATTATTATTATTATTATTGTTGTTGTTGTTGTTGTTTCAGGTTGAATCCCACACACATGTCTGTCTACAACAATGATGAACTTTTTAGTTATTTTAAACTGTAATTCCACATAATTTAGTTTAGTGTGACATTATATGGTCTTGGTTTTGTTTAGGTACTAAATGTACCAAGTTCACTGCAGTTTCATCAATAAGTCCTTTCAGCTGATTACAATCAATGGGAAAGGGAGGACACAGAAAAGTTTGTTTACACTAAGTTGTGCTTCTTTCGTCATCAGACAAATACACTCCGTGTCCGGTAATCGGAGAGTGAATCACAGATGAGAAACCGAAAAAGTAGATCGGATAAAGATGAAGTTTTGTCTTAAAACAACTCCAGCTTGACTTCAGCACTGTTATTTCATTGGTTAAAATATTAACTAATCCCAGTAAAAATATTTAGTGTATTTATTTCTAACTAGGTGTTTTTTAAACGCCTTACAATTAGTTTATTAGTAGCTTATTTTAAAGTTAATTATCAAATCCTGCACATAACACTTATGGTGCAGGTTAAACTTCAGGCAAATATCTAAGTACCGCAAACGTTTCAATAAATTCTGTCCAGCTGTCGATTTAAGACGCGCCCATAGTTTGACGCACGCCGCGTGCACAACGCTGTCAAAACTTGTGGTTTAATTCTCCTCAACAGGTTGATTTCGGTCAGGTTTAACTTCAGGCAAATACCAAAGTAAAAAGTAAAATACCAAAGTTTTATTAAATTCTGTCCAGCTGGTTTTTGTGACAAAAACTGGTTTCAGGCCCCAAATTTATGAAATGTAAAGATATTATTGAAAGAGCGAGTTCTGACCAAATGTACAGGCAAAATCTTTATTATTATTATTGTTATAATTTATATAGAGGTTTGAGGCGAGTCAGAGGTTTACAGAGATTTCTGTGTTTTGTTGTTTTTAAGGCACGTCATGCTCCCCAAGGACATCGCAAAGCGCGTGCCCAAAACACACCTGATGTCTGAGACGGAGTGGCGCAACCTGGGAGTGCAGCAGAGCCAGGGCTGGGTACACTACATGATCCATCAGCCAGGTGTGTGAGTGTGTGTGTGAGAGAGAGAGAGAGCAAGAGTGAAGGAGTGAGAGAGGGGACAGGGTGAGAGAGGAATATGTAAACTCTCCCTCCTCCTTAACTCCTTAGTTCTTAAAAATTTTATTTTTCTTAAGAAAAAACTGAATTAAACGCAGGAGACACTGTGCATGTGGTGTATGCTCTTAGGGCGTTTTCACATTAGGGCCTTGGGATCGTTCCCGAGAATACTTGAGGCCAAAGTCTGGCTCATTTCTTTCAGTGAGAATACAATCGTTCCGTGCTCGGGAACCGAACCCAAGTCCTTTGGAAAATCAAATATGGAAGCCAATTGTACCTGAGAAAGGAAGTAGATCGCTGTTTAGACACAACGGCATCAGTTCGTCGCTCTCCTCCAAACTCTGTGTAGTACAATCTCCCCGTCTGACTGACGCAGCCATAGCTGTGCTCTCAACGATTTTCCAGAATATCAGTAAAAAAAAAGTTAGCTTCTTCTCTTGTGTTTAATGCCGACTCACAAACCGCCAGGCGTATCAGAGCGTGTGGATACGCAAGCATGCCAGAGAACGGTGCACAAAGAGCAGTGTGAGTGCTGGCCAGTGGTGATGGGAGGAACAATCGTTCCTCAGCACAGAACAAATCAATTGTGTCTAATATGAAAACCCTCTTACTCACCAAAAAACCTGTCTGTACCTTAACATTTAATACAGGGCGTATAAATATCTTCATCCTGGGAGAGGTTTCCCAAACATCCATTTATACTGACTACGTCACTGTGGACCAAAAAAACAAACAAACAAACAAAAAACCTGTATACATATAGACAACGCCTAGAGTTTGCCTCACGATATGATGAGTTTCCAGGAATTACAGTGGAACCTTGGATTATGAGCATAATTCGCTCCGGAAGTGGGCTCATATTCCAAAACACTCGTAAACCAAATCAAATTTTCTCATAAGGATTTTCCCAAAATCCCGTAAGAAATAATGAAAACTCAAATTATTTGTTAAACCAAGACTTGCTCATTTTTCAAGTCAAAATTTGTTAAAAATCTTTGCTCATCTTGCGGAACACTCGTAAACCGCGTTATTCGCAATCCATGGTTCCACTGTGTATTTATCTTTCTTTCCTGATCAGTAAACTCCTTTCAGACCTCTTCAGACGTGCATTCACTGTGTCGCTAGCTGAGGACGGAAATCGTAAATGAGACTGACAGTAACCTTAAAGATGTCAACGTTTAGACAAATACAGCAGGTCCCTGAGTCACAAATTTCCTCAGATATGAACAGACCTCGCATCCACGAATGTTTATAGGTGTGAGTTCTGATCGTATCTGGGAAAATTCGCACAAATTGTGGAAGTAGCTCACTTGTGTCGCACAAAAAATAGGAACTGCAGTGCCCAAGTTACCGATATTTACAATTATATACAATATTTTAGTGTGTAAGTGAAAGTGTAAAATGTCTAAAGTTTGCTACAGTACGTAGCGTTAATCCTCTCTGTTAGGCACCATGAGGGTTTTACGAGGTTCCACAGGGAACCGAAAAAAAGGAGGACCGAAAGAAAAAAAAAACACGCCAAAAATGTATATAATACTCATTTTATTGGAATGGGCTCCTGGAACAGAGCTTGTTTGTAAGTTGGGGACTTTTTAAAAATTAAAAAAAATTTTTTTTTACCCAATTTCAGCACATTAACACTGGACAAACATTATCAAGACTTTCTTAACACGACGCTTCGGTGCCGATTTGGTTCCTATTGCGATTCTGTCAGTATCACAATTTTTTTAATATCCTGATTAGTTTTTTTTATATAGATTCTGTTGCAATTCTAAACCGACTTTGGCAAATCATTCACTCATGACACGGTGAGGGTTCAGCAGATGAATGTGTGTGTTTGTTGATGGTATGTGTGTATATGTACAGCATAAAGAGAAGTGCTAGCGTTCACACGCTAACCAGCCATGTTATCGGGGTTGAATAGGAGTTTGGAGGTTTCCTAAGATCTTTCCAAAGTCAGAGAGCAGAAACAATCATTTATGAAATTTTAATCAAATGTCTACGTGTTTGAAACAAATTTCTCTGTCACCCAGTTTTGATAGTAGGTGCTTTATCCTTAGCTTATCCTATCCTTAGGTGGTTTACTGCCCTGCTCACTCTCATGTTTTCCTCCTGCCAGAGCCTCACATCCTGCTCTTCCGCCGTCCGCTGCCCGCCACCAAACCCCAGTGAGGGAGCGCCGGTGGGGAAGCGCTCTGGACACGCAGCAGAAGGATGACCGACAGATGGAAGACGAAGTGCAGATGAATTTCGCTGCCAGTTCCATTTGATTAGAAGTGGAATATGTTCCATTCCATAAGGAGTTTGTAAAAAGTTCCTATTGTTCCGCACATCTTTGCATAAAAACAAAACTCTGACTCTTCTCTTTTTCACACTGCGTAATTTTCCCCAGAGAGAAAGCGTGTTTAGAAAATGCAGCCAGGTGATGAAGCAGTCATAAAATGTGCTTTGTATGTTAACAGTGAGTGTCTTTTTCTTTGTGTTGTGACAGAACACTTTGCATGTTGTTTATAGTCCTGTGAATGTTGGTCATTTATTTATGATCCTTTTTAAAAAAAAAAAATCTACTTTACAAATAAAAAAACAAAAACATTCTGAAGTGTAACTTGTGGTTGTAATTACACGGCGTACATTTACTGCTAGATTTGCTCTGTGCTTTATACATGTGTATATTCTGAGCTGCACTGCACTTAGAAACCTTGTCTTTTGCATTAGTTAAGTCATTTTATACAACTGTTAGTTCCTGATTGGGCGACCGGCATTGCACCAGTGCTGATAATAGACAGTAACAGCACTGGGCCGTTTAACCCTATGTATCACTCTGAGTCACAGGTGTTTTACAATAAAACCAAAAGGAGTCGTCTGTAACGTCTCTCCACCTCGGTACCTCACTGAAAACTCTACAACAACCCTCTGATGATGTACCATGTGAGTTTAATAGTTAAAAAAAAAATGCACTCATTTCAATTCTACTGGCTGTAACCTCCTCCAAAATAGTTGAGACAGTTGACAACGTGTACCATCACCATCTCTCAGTAACCGTGTTTTTTAACAGTTCATTTGCGAACTGAAAACACAAGTTTAGCTCGTGGGAGTTTCCCCATTCTTCCACTATGCATGTCTTCAGCTGCGCACTCGTACATACACTTCATAATGAACTATAGCACTAGGAAGGCAGGCCAGTCGCGCGCCCGTACTTTGTGTTTAGCAGCCATGATGTACAGATATCACAGATATACAGTTTATCTATGGCATGGGCACTGGGACGCTCCATATCGTGACTGATGCTGACACTGATGACAGCGTGGATGGTCACAGCAGTTTCCAAAACCTACTTGAAATGTTGACTAATCGAACCTGTTTCCATCTCAGTGCCACAGAGCCTTTGAGTCTTTGAGAGTCTTTGAGACGTCTGGACAATACAGATGTTTGACTTCCTCAAGCTTTAGGTTTAAATGTGGTGACGTTCGCAGATGACACAATGGTGGTTCGTCTGATCGATTTTTTTCTTTTTCTTTTTCCAGTATGATAAATATGATGTGTGTTGATCCCTTTATTTTATTACCTTGTCAGCTCTTGTTAGGGGAAGTCTGGCTCCCTGCACTCTGTGTCCCAATCCGAGCAGAACTGAAAGCTTATTTTTATATTTTGGATATCTGCCTGCATTTTCTGTATTTTTCCATTTAATTAAAGTTCCTCAATTTCTTGACTCTGTGTGTGTACGCGTCGTTCTTGGGTTGCACTTCAGGTACTTTTTGCTTGATTAATGTTAGATATGAGTAAACAGCTATAGAATAAGATGAAATGTATATTGTTTTGCGAGTTATTATTTTTATTATATTTATTATTTAGTATCATTATTTTACTTATTGCTTTGTTTCCTATCCCCGTCTTCTGCCTGTATGTTCCTCACTTCCCCAAATTTGCCTTTTCTTCTATTGTAACGGGCGGAACAAGGTCTCTTGCTATAAGGGTTCATCTTCCCTTTCTCTAATCTCCGCTTGATCCCTTTGTTCCATATTATTTTCACACCTGCCTTTTTCTTCGTGTTCTTTCATCTCTTTTTCCCTTTTTAATATCATATTCATCATTTGTTGTTCAGCTTTCTCTTGTTCTTTTTTCTGTCTAATTTGTCCTTCTTCCTTAAAGTAGTTTATTATTCTTAACTCGAGCTTGAGTTTTTCCTCTGTCTCTTTCTTTTTCTTCTTTTCTGCTCCCCAGCTTATAATTTTCTGCCTTAATTTAGTACAAGCTTCTAAGTTGAATGACCCGTCATTAGGCCATTGACCTCAATCTCCTTTAGTTCTTTCATTTTTTCACATACTTTCTGATATCTTTTTCTAGTAGACGGTGTTGTTTAACTATAATTTCTATTGGTTTTTCCATTTAGGATTCTATTTATTTATCAATTTGTTTACCTTTTTATTAGTATTTATTTATTTATATACTGTATTGTTGTATCCTATTGCATCCACACAATGACCCCCCCCCCCACAACTGTGCAAGTTTAATAATTATACATGTCATTCCTCATATAGTCCACCAGATGGCGCCAAAGGATTAACATTGCGAGCCTACATCAGAGGATTAAATCAGCATTATGAAAGAGCAGAAATGCCAGATATTTATACATATTCACATCTTATGTGCAGTTTATATTTGAATGAATTGGTTTTTAATTGATAGTCATAAGTGCGGGTGCTTGTCTCGTGCATTAGTACTATTGCAGCCTGCTTTTGCTTTTCTCAGTGTTCATTTACTGCTCGGCCCGACTGCTCCACCACCCCCACACGAAATGTTTTTCTTCTTTCTGTCCTTTTCCTTAGACCTCGTCCCTCGTGATGTCTTTACTTAACCACCTAACAGACACGCGTCCACCCCGAGTACAGTATGTGGGCGTGAGGACACTATTTGCATCACCAGCTACTTGTTTTTTCTTCTTTTCTATGTCTCCAGGATTATCTCTCCAGAGCTCATGCAACTTCTGCCCTCGTGCCCAAATGCGTCTATCCACCTCTGCCAGGCCTCACTCAAGTGATGCTCCAGGAGCGGTTTAGCCGCACTTGCCACCACAGGCAGGAAGTTATTCTACAGCCTTTTCCCTCTTCCTCCTTTATAACTCGTACTATTGTTACTACATTTCATCATGTACGTATGTTAATGCATGTATATATTATTATGTATACACTCATAAGTGTGTATATGTATCATATGTAAACCCCTTTTTCCAGTGGACTCACACACACACACACACACACACACACACACACACACACACACACACACACACACACACACACACACACACACGTGATGTGTTAGACTCCCCTTCTATCTTTCCTCCACCTATTAACACGACACATTCCACAACTCAAAACATCCTTACACGTCTTCATTATACATCACAAGAATCACAAAATCACAATCACAAATCATTACTAACTATTCGAATGTAATGTTCTAACCATGCATTTCCCCACCGGCCACCTGGCCAGGCTTTTTGCTTTTTCTCACCAAAATAACATAAATTACTAATTAAATTATTTACTACCGTAATTATGAACTAAAAAACAAATCATAATTTGGTTCCCCGGGCCAGCACGTCCCCCAAGAATCATCAACCCTCACAGACAGCAGAAAACTACAGCCGAATTTGAGTAACAGCTTCCTGCTTACCTTGTTCCTGTCGCCGCGGCAACGGTTCCGCTGGTTGTAGGGCCGTCCGACCCCAAGGGGCGACAACGACCAGCCGGGCGGGTAACTTGCCGACAACGCCAAATGTTGTGGCAAATTTTGGGACCTTCACCAATTTTCCAAACAAAAACCAAACAACTACTCGAGTATAGAAAAAGCAAAGAAGTTTATTGTAGACAGACGTGGATGGGCAGCTCTGGACCGGCCAGCCGGAAAGACAACAGACATCCCACAAATCTTCTCGAAGATCCCCGAACTTCCTTAATTTTACATGGTTTATATAGCCGTGTCTGGCAATTACCTCATTGCTCCTCCTTAATTCTTTATTTAGTTCAAGTATCTACTTAATATTCAATAGATGAAGGTTAATTTTGTTAAGCCAGACCGATGTGGCGACTCCCAGTTACATACTTTTCTCCCACTTATCTCATATTTATTCATGTCTGTGTCGGCCACCAGGAATCTTATTCTCTGTTTTTCCTTTTTTTGGAGAAAGTTTGGTTTGTTCCTCTTTCACTAACCAGAATATTGACCACTACTGGTGACGACTTCATTTTCCAATGGAGACGAAATTTTGAAAAACTTTCCTCCTCAATATGCGCAACTTATTATTCTTATCATATCCGATTTGTCTTTAACTGTCCATAGTGTCCCTCTGAAGGCATAGAAATTATTTACCTATTAGACCTACAGTATTGGTATTTTAATATTGGTTTTGATTATACATTAAACCTAATCATACAATTATATGATTTTTCTAATGATTCTGATCGTATATATCAGACAGTGACTAATGTGCTTAATGAATGGACACATTATTATAGATTACAATTAGGGATTAATTAAATCAGCGCATGATCACGTTTAAATTAGCGTTTATTCTTTATATAATCATTGTTTTTGTTGGTTTGAAAAGCTACATTGTTTTACGTGCCATTGATTATTTTAAATCCTAGTCTTATCCTTATATCATATGTTTTTCATATATAATTTACAGGTTCATTGACATGATTCTTGCATATACAGTAGTTTATATCTACTCCGAGCACTGGCTGGTTTAATTCCATTCATTAGATTTTTGTCTTTTTCTTTTTCCAGTATGATAAATATGATGTGTGTTGATCCCTTTATTTTATTACCTTGTCAGCTCTTGTTAGGGGAAGTCTGGCTCCCTGCACTCTGTGTCCCAATCCGAGCAGAACTGAAAGCTTATTTTTATATTTTCTGTATTTTTCCCTTTAATTAAAGTTCCTCAATTTCTTGACTCTGTGTGTGTACGCGTCGTTCTTGGGTTGCACTTCAGGTACTTTTTGCTTGATTAATGTTAGATATGAGTAAACAGCTATAGAATAAGATGAAATGTATATTGTTTTATGAGTTATTATTTTTATTGTATTTATTATTTAGTATCATTATTTTACTTATTGCTTTGTTTCCTATCCTCATCTTCTGCCTGTATGTTCCTCACTTCCCCAATTTGTTAAAAAAAAAAAAAGTTCAATTAAATTGAAGTACAACAAACTTTTCCACAAATGACGAGGCAGCAGAAAGCAGATCTTCTTGGTGTAAGATCAGTAACTTGGCCCTAAATGAGGAAAACAAGACTCTCAGTACACGCGGCTCAAGATCAATGGGCCTCTGGTGGACAGGGGGACCAAACACAAGTATCTGGGAGTCCATATCTCCGAGGACTTGTCCTGGACACCTCATATCTCTTCGCTGTGAAGAAGTTCAGGATCTCCGGGGGTCTGCGCAAAATCTTCTAAATGTTCAATATTGGAGACTCGGAGACGGTGTCACGCTCTAATCAGCTGAATCAACTCAAAACACCTGCAAAGGTTTCCTGAGCCTTTAAGTGGCCTCTCAGTCTTAAGTGGCCTTCAGTGGGCTACAAAAAGTCATTGCTAAAGAAGCTGGTTGTTTACAGAGTGCAGGATCCAAGCACATTAATGGAAAGTTGAACGGAAGGAAAAAATGTGGTTGAAAAAGGTGCACAAGCAACAGGGATAAGCGCAGTCTTAAATGGATTGTCAAACGAAGCCCATTCAGGAATTTTGGGGAGATTCAACAGGAGATTCAATCGCACACATCGTGGACAGCAGCTGGAGTCAGTGTGTATCCAGGACACGAGCTACAACTGTCACATCCCTTGTGTCACGGCACTCTTGAACCAGAGACAACGTCGGTGGCATCTTACCTGGGCCAAGGACAAAAAGGACTGGACTGTTGCTCAGTGGGCCAAAGATGAAAGTAAAATTTCAATAACATTTGGAAATCCAGGTCCCAGAGTCTGGAGGAAGAGAGAAGAGGCACAGAATCCAAGTTGCTCGAGGTTCAGTGTAATGTTGGCAGTCAGTGGTGGTTTGGGGGTCCGTGTCATCTGCTGGTGTTGGTCCACTGTGTTTTATCATGTCCAAGGCCACTGCAGCCATAATCATCCAAATGAAAGGAAATAATCACTTTTATACAGTATATCAGTCGGTGTGTAATGAATCTATAAAATATGAGTTTCACTTTTTGAATTGAATTATGGAAATAAATCAACTTTTTGATGATATTCTAATTCATTGAGATGCACTTGTATCAGTCTCATTAGTCTTATTTGTATACATACTTAATCTTTTAATCTTCTCCTGATCTTAAAAAAGTTTGTCGCAATTGCACTTCACTACTGTTGTACTTGTACAACCATGTATGTGACAAATAATATTCTTGAATCTTGACACGTGGTGTTAATGGACCAAAATGTTCCAGAGACAACATCACCATATATACTACAGAAATGTGATAGTTTTGAAGTTGTGATGTCTGAGGGATCAGAGATTCAGAAGTGGCTTTCGGTTCTGTCCTTTCTGCATTGAGATTTTCTTTTGGGATTGTCCTTTGGGGAACATCAGCTCGACTTTGCTCTAGAAGCTCAGGCCTTTCTTTAAAACTCCTTGTATACAATAACATTATTGGTTTTAAACACCTGTTTAATAGCACTTGCTTCTCATGACCTTGTCATTTCAACTTGTCACATTGTTTTTAATCTCAAACTGTCTTTACAGATGACTCTTTCGTTTTCTTTTCATTTCCCAGACTGTCCTAACTTTTCTGGAATTGAGGTTGTATGTCGGCACAGTCTGCAGTACTGAGGAGAAGCAGCTGCCTGCCAAAAGCCACATTTAAAACCAGTCACACACACTTTCAGCAAGAAAAGGCATCTGATAATGTCACCATCATAAACCCTTTGCCTCTTTAGTAATTGCTTCTGATTTGTTCTCCATGTTGTTTTATTTATGCCTCATGCGAGCTACAAAGCTAACTAGCCTCTAACCCATTGTACACCCTACATCGCACACAAGCTTTCCATTTAACGCCATTTGAGATTTAACCCTGCAACCTGGATATGAACAGAACTGAATAAGCGGAAAATAAAGTAAATCTCAGGACTGTCCACCATCTCCATGGTTTACTCTCCTCACCTTTTTTTCTATGTAGGACCAGTAATAATGTAAAACTTTACTTTACTTTCACTTGGTGCAGATGGATGTGTGTCTGTGGGGAAAAATATTTAATAAAAAAAACATCATAATCTTTTGGTAATAAATTGTGTTTGTGCTGTTGTGCTGAATATCAGCATGGCTATGACATCATCTGTATTAGGGCTGACACCTTTGTCTCTGTACACCGCCACAATGGACGTGGCTTCCTTCACTTGCATCAGCGTCTGTTGATACCACATACTGAGAGTTTCTGTGAATAGCTACCAAATGTGAATTCAATATTTGGAATAAAATCGAAACCTTAATCTATTTAATTTGTCATGAATTACCAAAGACGCAGGACACACCTTGCCACTGGGCTGCTCATCAGTGAGTCGTCCAATTATTTTTCAGCCTGTTACCAGATTTTTTCCACATGCTTTGTTGTGAGTAAGATCACATCCAGGAAGTGACCAGAACTTCATAATATTGACTTTACCACTGTTTTTTTTTTTTTTTTTGGCATTATTATTTTAAATAGTGCAGTAAACAAACACAATATAGATGGGAAAAAAACAATTCAGTTGTAAATCACAATCCTATTGTGTGACAGTTCACACATTCACTCCAAAATTGATTTTTAAAAACAATTTCTACATTTCTAATAGAGATAATAGGGAGTCGATCGGCCAGTGACCAGAATTGGCTGGTTTTCGGTTTGATCGGCCGTGACTGGTGATCCGCCGGTCAGATATAAACGATTCTGTACCGAGTGCAGAAGTTTCCGAGTAGAGCAAAAGAAACACACTTTTATGGCATCATGTTATCAAAAAACGTGCGCGTTAAAAAACTCCGATCTGCCTTTTTCTCCAAACTCTGTGAGTGAATTAGTTCCAATCCCACTTATCACACACGCTTACGCTAGTCTCAAAACACTGCAAGCGCAAGTTAGTCGAAAATCATGTGCGTTAGAATTCCCGCTTGGCCCTGGTGCTGTACACACCCGTGTGCTTGGAGCCACTCAACCCGCACACTCACTGTCAAGTTTGGAGACTTTGGCAGCGTTTGAGGTGGTAAAATGTTGTTATTTCTTTATAATCCTACAGCTGGTGCTGTGAACTCACTCACTGTCTGAACCACTTCATCCTGTATACAGGGTCTGGAGCCAATTCACTGCAGGGCTCACCCACACGCACAGACTACGGGCAATTTTGGCAATGCCAGTTAGCCTAATCTGCATGTCTTTGGGAGGAAACCGGAGAACCTGGAGGAAACCCACCAAGCCATGGGGAGAAAATACAAACTCTACGCACGCAGACCCGAGGTGGGAATCGGACCCAGACCGCGGCGGTGCCAGGCGACGTAGGGTGTTAGTCACTACGCCGCCGTGTCGCTGCACTCTGAACTATTTACACATTTAGTAGGAGTGAATTATTCTTTTTTTTTAATGATCAATTATTTAGTTTGAAATAATAATTATGGCGGATGACAGAGATACGTGCTGCTCGGTAAAAAAAATTAAAGTCTTTTATCTGAAGTTAGTTTGTATTATTTAAATACTGTGCTTGGTTTTTAAGTGAGAAAACTCCAAGGATTACATTTAATTAATTAATCGTTAAAGTTTTTTGTAACAAAAATGTAATAGCGAGTCGGGATATGTAATATTGACCTTACTAAGATGTCCTCACTTCAAGCCCTCATTAACACTCTCACTTCCGGGATGCTCACGTGCTCGCTGAATAATCTCGCTCCGCTTCCGCTGTGTACTTCCTTTCCGGCAGCGGCTAAACCCTCGCCACCATGCCTGTGAGTATTTCAGCACAACCCAGTCAAAATACCAGGGTTTTCCCTCCTCCGTCAAGCCCACAACGGCGTAAATGTTTCCCGGAACATTTAATCAGACATATATTCGTGTGTAGTGTGTGTATTTGGCTCGCTTCTTTGTTAAAATTGAGTTATATTGCTCAATGGTTTGGCTCGTGCTGAAACACAAGATGGCGGCGCGCATGGACTCAAACATGGAGGCCGCCTTCGAGCTGCTGCTCTCCTGTGACGCATCGTCAATTTCACGCACAGCTTTTTGCCTCAAATTAAACTTTTAGGAGTTTCTAAACAAGCCCCTGAAGTGATGTATCATTGACTTCGGGAGAGCTTGTAAGTGCAGTATTGAGGGAATCGGTCAGGCTCGTCTCATACACTCTGTCCACCATGGCAGCACGTCTGTCTTCATCATCAGCTCTTACACGGTTCTGTGTCTAATGAATGTAATCGACTGTCCACAGCTCGCAAAAGACTTGTTGCACCCCACCCCTGAGGAGGAGAGAAGGAGGCACAAGAAGAAGCGTCTTGTACAGAGCCCTAACTCCTATTTCATGGATGTCAAGTGTCCAGGTAAGTGTGTGTGTGTGTGTGTGTGTGTGTGTGTGTGTGTCAGGTGTTGTCATACTGCCTGGGAGTGTGTAGATGGCTTTATGAATTGATGTTTGATTGCATATAGAGATGACATCACAAGTTCTTGTTCTCTGGGCTGTCATGGATGTTCTGTGTGCGCAAGGCCCGGGTTCGAACCCCAGCCACGGGACGCGGCGCCGGTCCCAAGCCCGGACGGATAAAATGGGAGGGTTGTGTTACAGCCGGGGCGTCGGGTGCGTGTTCGGCGGATTAGATGATCCGCTATGGTGAAATCCTAACATCGTTATCCACAGATGAAACAATACACTTCACATTGCTGGAAATGATTCATAGTTGACGCATAGATGCACTGGAAAGCATTGATGCACTGGTGTGTGGCGGCGTCATTCTCAACCTTTATTTCATACTCTGTGGGAATAATATACAGCGGTACCTTGGCATGCCAGTTTAACCCCAATAGGAAATAATGTAAATATAGATCATCTGTTCCAGCAACCCAGAAATATGAACAATATTGCAAATTTCTAACACAATCATATTTTTGTGCATATAAAAACAATCAAAACATTTAGAAATGACATGTTCAGTCGGACATGACGGTTCGGTCACTCGTATGTCGAAAGTGCTTCATATGCTGAGGCAAATTTCTGAACGTAACGCATGACCCACCCTCAAAGGGAAACCATGTGCACTTGTGTGTCTGTCGCTATTTTTATCTTATTCTTTGGTTATCACTTCAGCTTATTTGTCAGACAAAAAAAATAAACATTGTTGTAATTTTCCCTCAAATATTATTTGTCGATTACCATACGCATTCTTTTGGTCTATATAACAGCGTAACCTTTCATTGGGCTGGTATATACATGTAGAGTAATGATCAGAGACGGTGCGAGACCTGGAACTAATGAAGAGAAATCTTTGTGTGTGTTGCAGGATGCTATAAGATCACCACAGTCTTCAGCCATGCTCAGACAGTAGTGCTGTGTGTCGGTTGCTCCACTGTGCTGTGTCAACCCACTGGAGGCAAAGCACGTCTCACAGAAGGTACGTGACTGTCTCTCGGCAGCCAGTCAGAGCTGCGTGAGTGTGTGGATGGCAAAAACCTGATGTTTTGGAAGTGAAAACTTCAGGGGGAAAACTATAGTAGAATCAAAGCGCAATAAAACATTTATTATTCGAATGGATTTTTAACACCATGTTCCTGCTCCGTGTTCCTCAGGATGTTCCTTCAGGAGGAAGCAGCATTAAGCTGTACTCTAGATGCTCCTGTATGCAGGAAGGGAGAGGAGGGGTTGGACTCGCCCTCCACGGACCTCTCGGCTTCCACGCCTGATCTTTCCTCGTGAGGGAAAGGAACCAGAGCAAACGGCTTCACCATCTGTCGCGTGCAAACTAGTAAAGTTGGCTCTCCAACCCAGTCTCTCTCTTTCAATAAAATGTTTTGGCTAAAACAGTACTTGGGTGCGTGTGATCTTTCAAAAACTTGATGATGCTTGACGTTTTATTTAACCAGCTGATGATTGGGTTCATAGTGTTTGTTTGATCTTCTGTGAGACAGCGTCCTGTAACTCTACGCTGTGACAAATTTGGTTTCGTTTAACAGGAAATTGAAGCTTCTGAGAGAAGCAGATTGTTTAAAGCTGCACTTTAACGACCGTAATGCATTTAGTGCTTTAATAATGAAACATTAACCTCAGTCTGGGGCTCGTTCAGACAGTTTTATGCTCTGTTTGGAATTTTTAGGAAATTCGCAAACTTTAAATGTATATAAAAAGGGTTAATTATGGTCATAATGTTTGCAGCAATCTGAATGTGTCTAAAAGTATTGGCTTTATCATAGAGAAATATTTTAAGGACTTGTATGTTTCCTGGTCTGGCCACTGAGCCATCAGATGGAAAGTAAATAATATAGATGTAGTGTTGAATTATGTTGTGTTTATAATACAAATAGCACCTATTATGGAAACGTATATTAAAAAAAAAAAGTAATTTTTAGACATAGATACCTGATACATCATGACACCCAGGTGCTGATACGATTCTGTAAATATGATTTTTATAAATATCCTGATTGCATATTACTTTTTTTTTTAAGACCATGAACCTTTGCCATAACTTGAAAGTTTTATAGTTTTATTCAACGCTTTACAACTGAATTCAACATGAGTCATTAAATGTAGCTCATCCATTATATTAGTTTAACAATATAAACTAACTTAAAATACAAGACTTATAGACACTTTCAAAGTTTTCCCCAATTTTTCAGATTGACTGACCTTCAAATAATGATGGCCACTCGTTTTTCTTCACTTAGCTGCTTCTTACATACAAATACAAATTCTAACAGTCTAAAAGTTTCTGTCTCAGCATCCACTCAGAGAAAATACAACTTTTTGTCATAATTTAAGAGGATAAATGGTTTGTGAGATGGCCAGCCGGTTTGTGTGTGCATTTTCAAGATACAGCATCACATCTCCCTATACGTCCTCTAACCACAGTACACCTTTTCCCGTCACACATTGAATGAGATCAGGTGAATCTGCATTGGTTATTTTTAATGTACTGTACATCACACTAGAGTATGTGCACACGCTATTTAGCCAAATGTAGACTATATGGATAGTGGTATTTGGCCAAACCTGCAATGATATTGTTTTTGAATACATACACTTCAAGCTATAGTTATAGCTTCCTTATGCAGCTATAACAGCTTCCACTCTTCTTGGAAGGCTGTCCATAAGATCTTGGAGTGTTTCTGTGGGAATTCGTGCCTGACACGACAAAATAAAGGCTTAAGTTGGAAGGCCATCCCATTCATCCCAAAGGTGCTCGATGGGGTTGAGGTCCCTCAGGGCTCTGTGTTAGGTCCGGTCAAGTTCTTCCACACCGAAGTCATCTAACCATGTCTATATTGCTTTGTGCACTGGGACACAGTCATGCAGGAATAGAAAAGGACCTTTCCCAAACTTTAGCGACAAAGTTGGAAGCATCTACTTTGTCCAAGATGTCTTGGTATGCTGAAGCATTAAGATCGTCCTTCACTAGGGATAAGGGCCTGAAAATATAACAGGTTTGGCCAAATGCTTCTGTCCATATAGTATATGTGGCTGTCTTGCTATGTGAAACACTTGGAAGGTAAATACATTTACTAAATCATTTTCAGTGTCTTGAATCGAGTCCAGTGGCCTCTCGACTGTCCTGCTAAAAGGGAATTGGTTCTTTATGTGATTTCAACCAAAAGCAGGATGAGACTTCACGCATAAAAGTACACATAAAACATATTTTGTGTACTTTAAGAATTTGGTGAGTGCTTGGTGAGGTTCCTCTCACAGTCCAAAGACATGCAGATTATGCTAAATGGCGTTTACAAGGGGGGTGTACCCTGCCTTCTTGTGCCCTAAGCCTCTTGGGATAGGCTCTAGGCCCATCGCCCAATTCCCCCCCGCGACCCTGAATACAGGGTAAAGCGGTATAGACGATGAGTGAGTGAGTGAACTACTAACAACGCAATGCACATTATAACCCATTTACATTAATTATTAATACAAGTCATTATTAATAAAATGTACAAAATCAAAAAAAAACAAACAAACAAAAGAACTAAAGTCTGTGGGTGACTTAGAATTTAATATCATGTGGTGGCCAAAAGTATTAAGACAACATATGGCATGTATTGGTGGCATGGCGGATTAGTGGTTAGCACTGTTGCCTTGCACCTCCAGGGTCTGTGTTCGATTCCCTGCCTTGGAGTCTGTGTGCATTGAAGTTACATGTTCTCCCTGTGCTTGGTGGGTTTCCTCTGGTTTCTCCAGTTTCCTGCCACAGTCAAAAGACATGCAGATTTAGGCTAATCGGTGTTCCCAAATTGCCTGCAGTGTGTGAATGCGTGTGTAAATGTAGACCAGAGGTCCTACCACGGTCGGAAAAATGAGAATAAATATATAGAATAAATACCACTGGCCTACAGAGGTTCCTAGGTGGATGGATGGATCCCTGTGCACAAAACAGGTGATGTCACTAATTAATTCACTAATTAAATCTGGCTGAAGTGGTGTGTTAATTAAAATCAGCTGGTTCAGTTCATGGAATAAATATGTGGCAAGACTTTTACCTTATGAAGGCGAGGTGTCCACCTCTGCACCTCTGACGCCGTTTTTGACTCAATGCCCAGCCGGATCCAGCAGGTTTTGAAGAATAAATGACTTCATACTAAATAGTGATTGGTGCATAAAAATTTCACTGCAGAAAATAACAAACTATTCTTATTTTTAAAAAATTGAAAATGTCATTCAAACTTCATGTCATTACAAAAAAATCTCTGACGCTCTTGACGGTTTTCCAGCGAGGCCATGTGCTGTTGTGCTGGATAAGGGCGTCTGCCAAATGCCGTAATGTAAATGTGACATGAGTGAACAGAGGCAGCTAACACTGGCTACATTTCATCAACTTTATAGCCTGTATGACTTTTTTAAACACTCCAGAGACCCACCGAAGGTGTCAGAGCTGGAGGAAATTAACTGAGAGCAGTGATTTGGACTGACTTGCTCGTTTGAACATGGACAATAACACTGCTGCTGACACACACACACACACACACACACACACACACACACACACACACATCGTTTCATTACATACTTCATGTTTCATGTACTGTATACTGCTGCTTTCATACACACACACCATATCTTTAACCTTTTATAGTTCTTTTTTTTTGTTTCATTGTATTTTGTCATTATATATTCATTGAATATATAATATGTGTATATGACTGTATAATATAGTGAAATTCTGGAATTTCCTTTGGGATCATTAAAGCATCTATCTATCGCTCATTACACTTTGCACATTCTGTGATGGATATATAAATATACAGTATATATATATATATAATATTTTTATTATTATAATTGTTTTTATTTTAAAGTATTTATTAAAAATTTTTCTTAGTGCAATGTTTCCTGTCTAGCAGTAAAATCTTCTATCTTTCTGTGCTTTCCCGTCTTTCCTTTTTTATGTCACTAACATTATGCAGTAATGTATAAACTTTTCATTGTCACTGTATTTGGTTGTATATGTGACAAATAAAATATTAATTGAATTATATCTTTTTTTCTCTCAAGAAAAGTGTAAATGTTGGCTACTTACAAAGTTATTTCCTTACATTAGATACTTACATCACCTTTATTATGTACCTATTGCTGCTATACGAACAAATACTGTAGTTTTCAGTTTACGCAGCATGTTCTCTTATTGTTCTGCAATAAAATGGGGTAAAAAGCTATAAAAAGGAATGACAGTAAAAACCCATTTGACTTGATTATCAAATGATTATGCAGCGAGCCAATACAATCAGAGCTCAAAGCTTTTAAATCTGTTCCTGAGAATGGTAAAAATCTGTGTACTTACATTAATTATATAGCTGCGGTTTAGCTATATATGTTTATGTAATACATTGCCATGGCGTCACGGTGGCTTAGGACTGTCGCCTTGCAGCTCCTGGGTCTGTGTACATGGAGTTTGCATGTTCGGGTTTCCTCCAGGGTCTCTGGTTTCCTCCCACAGTCCAAAGACATGCGGATTAGGCTGATTGGTGTTTCCAAGTTGCCTGTAATAGTTGAGATCCTACCCCGGTTGCAAAACGGGAGTGGATGTGATTGTAATGACCTTTGGCCTCCACAGTCCCCAGATGGATGGAATGATGGATGTCATTGTCATATGCCTTCTCCCAGCAGGAGCAATGCAGGTGTTGATGAGCGATATGGGTGGGTGAGAAGCTGGACGCTGGTTTTAACCAGCATATGCTTCACACTAAACAAAATCAATCAAAGTAATGACTAACAATTCAACTAGAAAAGGCTGCACAGTGGGAGTAAATGTTTCCATGTTGTCTACTCAAGTATACAGTCAGTGGTAGAAACCAATCAATCGGATGCTGTTGGTTTGAAAGCATGCGATATTACATACAGAATAAGGTAAATCCAGACATTATTCAGAAAATTAGAAATGAGGATTATGAGCAACACCACAGCCACCACATTCACCAGACATTCCCTGTGTTAACCCGTATTAACTGTACTATTGGGAGTATCTCAAGGACAGTACGTCTTCAGTTCATGTTGAAATTCTGAAAGCATGTGATAACTGATACGACGATGACTGAAGATAAAAGTTATGAAGATAAGATCACAAAAGAAATTTGACTCTGGTAAACTATAATACATACCGTAATATAACAAAGTAACTCTGGCAATTGTGGTATCTTAGACATGACCATTGTAGACACCGTAGGACTTATATCGAGTACCAGGCTAGGTCCTATGGGGAGCGCGGGCGTACTATGGTGTGTTCACAATACTTTGGTAAATACCATGGTACTTAATGGGCACCACAGTGGTTACCAAAGTTCAGCAGGTGTCTAATATGGTAGAGTTGTACATATGGTACCATGTTATATTCTACGGGTATTGTATAGTAAAGGCAGTTCCATATGTTCTGTTCATTTATTCATTTTTCTGTTCCTTGAACAGTTACTACAATATGCAATGGTGTCACTTTGCCAAACCTGAAATTTCACATCAAGGTGCACTGCAACTAACGTCATTTCACTTATTATGGAAGATATGCAGTGTACAATCACATCTACAACCTGTGTTTCTGTCTCTATTGCTTCTGGATCAATAAAGTATCCGTCCATCCATCCATCGATCCATCCATCCATCCATCCATCCGTCCATCCATCCATCCCAATGAGTACCATGGTTTTCACCAAAGTATTGTCTATTAACCCATGGAAGGTTACCATGACATGTAACGAAAGGCTATAAAGAAAGGACAGACTAGTCCAAAATATATGAGTATTAGAAAAAGCAAATACATTTGACGTCTTTTTCTCGGTCTCTGTGTGGGACACAAAGCCACCAGAATCCTCCTTTACTTTTTCCAATCAATATCTCTTACAATAGAAACAATTCTGCACCCCATATACACTCTGTCAACACTTAAACTTTGCTTTAGTTTCACAGAAATCTAGCAGATTTAGTTTCTTTTTATTTTAGCAACAGAATATTTTAAAACTAGCCTGACTAACCAATCCTGTCATTACCTGTCCTGTCCACTTGTCCTCCCTGAGCACGGGGCAGAGAGATTTTGGGCCCAGTCGGCCTCTAATAGTACAGTACTTCCTTTATGAACCACTAGGTGTAATAATAGTTCTTCTGAGCTAAGATTGCATAAGATCTACAAATTGAACATTGACTCTTAATTCTGTCAAACACTGAGAAAGTAATTTGGTTGTTCAGACGATGTCGTATTTCTGCATTTTTTTCTCAAACCCTTATTTTTTTAATCTCTTAATCTAAGATGCTTGAGTTCACCAGGCAGTATAGCGGAATCGTCAGACTGCAGTGCTGAACAGCCAGAGCACAGCGGAATGAAGCTTTCTACCTCATTTAACACACCAGATCGAACCCATCCACTAATGAGGAACGTCTCACAGATTGAATGCGATGAGTTAGGAAAGGAAAATCTCTGTATAGCTGTGGACCGCTATACCACCGTTGGTTCTATATGTACAGTACGGAAGGATTTTGTGTCTAGTTGAAGTGCCACACAAGGTTATGTGAAATATTTATATAACAAATAAGGAAATACAGTATATTAACCAAAGTATTTGGCCAAACCTGCAATCACATTGAATCCAAATAGGATCCTCTTTTGTAGCTATAGCAGCTTTCACTCTTCTAGGAAATTCACATGTTTTGGGGTGTTTCTGTGGGAATTCCTGTCCATTCATTGTGTAGAACATTCATTAGGTCAGGCACTGTTGGATGAGATGAGAAGGCCTGCCTCACAATCTCTGTTCCAGTTCATCCCAAAGGTGCTCGATGGGGTTGAGGTCCCTCAGGGCTCTGTGTTAGGGCCGGTCAAATTCTTCCACACTGAACTCATCAAACCATGTCTCTATAGTCCTTTGCTTTGTGCACTGGGGCGAAGTCATGTTGGAATAAAAAAGTGCCTTCCCTAAACTGTTGCCACAATGTTGGGAGCATAGCATTGTCCAAGATGTCTTGGTATGTTGAAGCATTAAGATTGTCCTTCACTGGGAATAAAGGGCCTGATTGAAACACCTGCAATAATGCAATAAATGTCATTTTATTACAATTTTATTAATAGATTTTTACAGTTAAATCTTGCTGCATGTGTATATGTGTATGCAGGAATACCTATTCATAAGCAGTTTATGTGTTATGTTGTGTTGTTTGTCCAGCCACATCTGTTATTATACTCACTCACCCAGCGTCTATACCGCTTTATGCTGTATACAAGTTTGCGGTGCTGTATACACACGCTCACAGAGTCAAGTAACCTAATCTGTACGTCTTTGGACTGTGGGAGGAAACTGGAGTACCCGAACAAAACCTACCAGGCACAGGGAGAACATGCAAACTCCATGCACACAGACCCCGAGGTGGGAATCAAACCCACACCCTGGAGGTTCAAGGTGACAGTCCTAACCACTAAGCTACCATGCTGCCTGCTTTTTATTGTATCAAGTAGCTAACGTAATGAAGGGGTATAGGGGTAGTTATCCACTTTTCCTCTTTTTTAGATGAAAGTTAACTTTAAGAAAATCTATTAATGATGTAGTTCCGGGAATGTCCACAGAGCGGCACTCTGAACTGCAGTGCAATAAAATCATGTAAAATCATCCAAAGGAGGCACCTGAATAGTAAGAAGAATCTCCCTTATCTCAGCTATACAATAACATTTAGACAAGCAAACATTTTATTTTATTTATTATTGTTCTGTTGCAATGTACAGCATACTGTGTCATATACATGATATATTTTACATTATATGCAGGTTACATCAGGTCAAGAAAGTACAAAAAGTTCTCGTAGCAGTAAATATGTTGTTGATCTGAGTGTGTGTGTGTCTGTGTGTGTGTGTGTGTGTGTGTGTGTGTGTGTGTGTGTGTGTGTTTTGTTTATGAGTCCAGTCACACTGTTTTGACGTGATGGTGTTCATCTGAGTGTGTGTGTGTGTGTGTGTGTGTGTGTGTGTGTGTGTGTGTGTGTGTGTGTGTGTCAGTCCAGTCCCACCGTATTGAGGATATGGATATCTTGTGGGAAGAAGCTGTTATTGAAGTGATGGTGTTCATCTGTGTGTGTGTGTGTGTGTGTGTGTGTGTGTGTGTGTGTGTGTGTGTGTGTGTGTGTTTATCAGTCCAGTCCAGTTGTATTGAGGATTCAGATGGCTTGTGGGAAGAAGCTGTTCCACAGTCTGGATGTGAGGCCCGAATGCTTCAGTAATTTGTTCCAGATGGCAGGAGGGTGAAGAGTGTGTGTGAGGGGTGTGTATGATCAGCCACAATGCTGGTGGCTTTGCAGATGCAGCGTGAGGTGTAAATTATATCTGTGATAGAGGGAAGCGATGCCCCGATGAGCTTCTCAGGTGTCCTCACTATCCGCTGTAGGGTCCTGCGGTCTGAGAGGCGGAATTTCCAAACCAGACAGTGATGCAGCTGCCCAGGATGCTCTCGATAGTCCCTCCGTAGAAGATGGTGGTGGATGTTGGGTCTTCCTCAGCCTTTTGCAAAAGAAGAGACACTGATAAGCGTATTTTGTTTGTAAACAATGATTCATCTAAAAAATAAAAATAAAAAAATAAAATAAATGAAACCTGGTCTCGCCCTGTTGGGGAAGTTTTCAGCGTAGAGGAGAGCAGGCAAAATTGTAACGCTATAATTTCACTACATCCCAACACAAGACTTTCTCAATAGTTGTTTAGAAAAAAACAAACCAAACAGCTGAAAAACATGGAGCCTGTACAGTGTGATATTAAATTATTTCTACTATGGTATAGTTGATGCAAATGCCTCCATGATTTTACATTCATGCAAATATAACATGTTCTCACAAGAATCACTTAAAAAAAAAAAAAAGCCTTTTAAGTCATTTAACTCTGCACTAACTGCTTGTACTCATGACTTGTGTGTGTGTGTGCAATCTGCTGTACAATTGCAACAGCTGTTAATTATACAGAATAGTAGCAGCTCTTGATTCAGAGGGTCTCAGAGTGTTAAGAGGTTCATAAGGTGGCAGCACTGAGACGCAACACGTCCGTGCTCATAAGGATTCATTTTAATTGGTGCAGATGACATCCTTTATTTTCTTGATTTTATTTCAGGAAAGCGTCCCAATCATCAATCAATCAATCAATCAATGACAATACATCTTTAAATGAGACGTCCGGTGAACCTCCAAGCTACCAGCGTATGAGTTATTTTTGAGAGGTTCTACAATTATCCACCACATCGTTATTGCAGTTCTCGCACTGGGCTCCTATTGTTTTCACTGAACATCCACAGCACCGGCTGATTGTACGGGTCAACCTGGACGAGATGAGAGCAGCAGACATGACGTTATGTGTGATGTATGAAGTTTGTCATTTAAAGCATTGTTAACTGTTCCACTTTAATTACTGTTCTAATATGCATAAGCTTCAGACGATCCTAGAAAAATGAAGATGGTTGAAATTTAAATGGTGTGATTATCTAGTGACGCTTCCAGCAGCCAGTGTACACTGTGTTTACTGTCAGAATGACAACCACGTCTCTGAACATTTAGGATTATTTTAAATCCAGAATTAATTAGTGTGAAAAACAATGTGTATGTTATGCAGGAATGTACACTCCATAGTGCCTTGCAAAAGTATTAGTACCCCTTAAACCGTTCCGCATTCTGTCATGTTACAACCACAAATGCAGTAAATGTATTTTATTGGGATTTTATGAGATAAACCAACACAAAGTGGCACTTAATCGTATGTTGGAAGGCAAATGATAAAATGTATACTTGAGTATACAAGAAAATGGAAGATTTCTACTTTTACCCGAGTACTGTTGGCCCTTGGGAATCAGGGAAGTACAGGATTGTGTACCTTGCCTACATATATATTAACATGTGTATATACAATGTTGATTTAGTCAAATAATAGTCAAGTATTATTAATTATAATGATTAAATACTTATAATAGTACAGAAAGTATACATACCTATACTACTAGAACTAGAAAAAACACCTAAAGCAAACTGTAAAAATGAAAAACTCTAAACCCCCCGTATAAATCTCCTGGTATTTCAGTAAAAGGGGAATGAAAAAACGAGATTATTGAAATTCGGTAGTGTACAAAACTGCTGCGTGGGGGTTCCTGCATGTTCTTCAGTTTTCGCCAAATGTCCCATAGATGTCTGTAATGGACTGGCACATCATCCTGGATGAATGAATTCTCAGTGTTACCAGAGGAGACTTTGGATCAGGATAAAATGTTAAAGTAACTAATGAAGACGAATACAGTTTTATATCATTTCCTCTGATCAAAGGTCACTTGTCTCATTTAGTGGGAGGTCTTATCTTTATCCCATGATAAAACATCTCTCTCTCTCTCTCTCTCTCTCTCTCTCTCTCTCTCTCTCTCTCTCTCTCTCTCTCTCTCAGTGTTCCAGACCTTCCTGATCCCTGCACATATCCTCCTTCTGGTTGGAGTTTTCATCATCTGAATATGACTCACTGCTGTGCAGGATGGTTACAAACAGCCCAAAGTTCAGCGAGATTACTGATTAACTTCAACAAAATAAACTTCAACATAAAACAATAATGAATTCAGAAATGTCTCTTATATCAATTATTGCTGACAATTGCAGTTTTTGTCGATACAGCACACAGCTATAGACACACTGTAAACCCGTCTGGCCAAACTCAAAAGATTTGAGGTAATCAGTTGCATAACTTTTTTTAAGTAATGATGTTCCCAATTTGAAGTAAACACAACGATCAGTCTTTGAGTTTGTTGAACTCATCCATATTAATCGTTCTTTACTTGCATTACTGACTAGCCGAACTCATACTATAATTTTTTTCCGTTGTTACAACTTAAATAAATTGTTGTTGGTCTTTCGCCTGCTCCTGGCGATGGGTCGCCAAAGCGGTTTGTCACAAGTTTTTAGGCCAGATGCCGTTCTGAACACGACCCTCCCATTTTTCTCTGGGCTTGGGACAGGCACTTCATCCCAGGGGCTGGGGATCGAACCCGACCCTTTCAACACTGGGGGCGAAACACCTCCCACTGAGCCCTCAGCGCTCTGGTACTTTAGGAATCCCAGATTCGTACAGATTATGTGAAGACAGACTGATCCAACATCTTGATTAGAACAATTCATTGTGGGCAGTTTACATGTGCATTGATGACATCAGACACAAAATCGCTCGGCTGAAAGATTGTTGGGGGAAAGTTGGTGGAACTTTAAGGAGACAGTTACTGTGGCTTAAAATATCAAATTTGTTCAGCTAACTTGAAAAGTGTCCTAAACACCAAAAGGTTCTGAATACTCAACAAGGTCTATTAATTTGAACTAATTGCAATTATTTAAGTTAACAGAACTCAGTGTGTTTAATTACTTTGAGCATCAGGGCTTATAGTGCAGGAATTATAATCACACCAATCAAAGGATGAGTTCCCTTTGGAACCTGGTTCCTCTCAAGGTTTCTTCTTCATGTTGTCTCAGGTACTTTATCCTCTCCACTATCACCTCTGACTTGTTCATTAGGGGTACATTTATTAACATTTACATTTATTAACATTTACAATTATTAACATTTACATTTATTAACATTTACATTTATTAACATTTACATTTATTAACATTTACTTTTATTAACATTTACATTTATTAACATTTACTTTTATTAACATTTACATTTATTAACATTTACTTTTATTAACATTTACATTTATTAACATTTACATTTATTAACATTTACATTTATTAACAAATTTTCCAACCTGGAATTTACATACTTTGGTAAAACTTCTGCTTTTTTTTTATCCATCCTTAAAATAACTACTTTGATGAGGATAAAAATGCAGCAAATCATATGTTATATTATATGTTATATATTACAAGTTATGTTATGTTATATCTTATATAAGTTGTTATGTTATGTCATATGTTTTATTGTTATATGTTATATTATATGTTATGTTGTTATGTTATGTAGTTATATTTTATGTTATTTATATATTATAAGTTATTGTTATCTTATGTTATTATGTTATGTTATATCTTATATCAGTTGTTATGTTATGTTATATGTTATGTCATATGTTTTATTGTTATATGTTACATGTTATGTTTTTATATTTTATGTTGTTATATATTACAAGTTATGTTATATCTTATATATTATAAGTTGTTATGTTATGTTATTGTTATATGTTGTAATATTTTACATCATGTTATATTGTTATATGTTATATGTTATGTCATATGTTATGCTATTTGGAATAAAGTGTACCACATCGTTCTTCGCCAACATCATCACAACATGAATTGAGGGAATAGCATTTGCATAAATACTATTCCATCTGTTTTGTACAGTTCCAGAGACTTGCAGAATCGATGCCAAGGCACATTGAAGCTGTGTATGTCGTTACGTGCTGTGTATTGATTGTTCACTTCAGTGAGGAGGAAAGTAATTTTATTGTTACTCGAATGAACTACAATGACAAATAACACTAACTTAAGCTTGAACTTGAGCTTGTTTATTTCTTTTAATTCACCCCATCTGTAGCCAACACTGTAAGCAGCACAGAATTAGACATATGGTGATAATATACAGGGGTGTTAACATACAGCACTATCTCAGCTTCTTCTTCTTCGGTTGCCTCAGCGGCAGCAGTTGTCTCCATAAATCTTTTTCATGATCTGCATATTGATTTGGCACATGTTTTACGCCGGATGTCCTTGCTGACGTGCCCCTCCTCATTTATTCTGTGGCTGAAAAAAAGAATAAAAAAAAAACACATCACACGAAGAACAAACTATAGCGATAGAGAGGGAGAGATTTCTCAGATTTATACTGGGATTTGCTCTTTAAACAGTTGTTTACCTTCTTAAAGAAATAAATCGAGGGATTGTGGCACCGAAAGAACAGAATGTTGTAAAATGTTATTGTCTAGTACCGTAGTTCTCAAAGTGGGTTTTTACTGTCTGTTTGAGCGTAAATCACAACTCAGCATGTTCTGATCTATTATATTTCTTATGATGTTCTCTTACTAATTGCCTGTTTTACCGAACTGAATTTAATTATTTTTAATTGATATAAAACAAAATGTACACCAATAAAAATCACAACTTGAATAAAATGTCAGTTATAATATAATTCTGTTCTGTTGGTGGAAATTTCAGGTAATAAAATGCATCTATGGCTGAAATAAAGAGTCAAGATTTAAATAATGAACCTGATATTTAATAATATATGAATACATGCTGTGGTACAGCATAAACTGCTATGAGCTATTCATTTTTTATTTCCTTATTACACTACGTTGTCTGACATACCGTCAGATGTGTATGCACAAATAGACTAAATGTGATGTGCTGAGCCTGTTGAGACTTTTAAACATCCTCTAAGAAACAGCAGAATCTCTAATGATAATCCCGGGAAGGAGAAATCTATTTATTGTCTGTGGCGGCTTTTTAAAATTGAATTTCAATCAATAAAGGCAATGTAATGCATCCAGTGTGTGATGGAAGCATAGCTCGGAGGCTAATGCATCAATTCGTTTTAATAGTTGCCACACATAGAGTGAAACATCTGATAGATCTTTTGCTTAAGTAACACTTGGCCAGTGGCCTTTAGGACTAATGTTATTTGTTGTTTTAGCCTTGGCACAAATCTCTCACTCAGCCAAAACAGATTTAGTTGTTTCATTTATTTTAACCAAAAAAAAAAAAAAGCATTTTGCAA
>JAAGKR010007688.1:0-35202 GCA_011419295.1 Clarias macrocephalus | reverse complement strand
GGGAAAAATTAACCAAATAAGCACATATTTCTGAAGTGTGGGCATATTCTGATAACAGGCAACATTTGGTGAATGCAAATAGTGCACAGTTTATGTACAGTCATTTACCGCTGAATTATCTTTCTGTTCACACTCATTTATTCATAATGGGCTCTTTTTTTTTTTTTTTTGCTTTTTACATTTTTATTCCTGTTATTTCTAAATAAATGTATGTTATGTCAAACAAATGACAAGCTGTTATTCAGTATTGTTCTAAGAAAACAGTGAGTAAAATTAAACTCAACAGGTCTATAGAATGAAGAGAAGAAAAGGGATATTAAACAAACTGAATATTTAAATACCTACTGGGGTAGCAGTAATGAACTAGCAAGAATGGGTCATAATAAGTGATAATATTGGCTACACTGCAAAAAAAAAATCTTAGTAAATGAAACTGTCTTGAATATAGTGAAACTTATCTCATAGTTTCTATCTATAGTATAAACTAAATTTAAGAGATAAAATGCTAATTCATTTTTTTTTTTTACATTTTCTTACTTTACTGTTATATAACTTTAACTCTTTCTAGAAATGTATGTTTCAAATATAAACACTTTGCAATAGAACTCTTTCAAGCTTGAAATTAATAACACAATGTGTAATAGGTTTAATAATCTTATATATGGCTTATTATAATCTTATAATCTTATAATATTATAATCAGTCACTCATTCTCTACATCGCTTATGCTGTACAGGGTTGGAGGAAGCCCGGAGCCTATCCCAGGGGACTCAGGGACAATAGGTGAGGTACAACCTAGACAGGGTGCCAATACAAAATAAGCACAAACACTCGCACATACTCATTTAAACACTATAGACAATTTGGAAATTGCCTAATCTGCAGTTCTTTGGACTGTGGGAGGAAACTGGAGTACCCACACAGGGAAAACAAGAAACCCCATGCACCCAGTGCTAACCCCTCCATCACTGGTTAGCATCTTATCATTGGAAATTGTAAATACATGTAACTATATTCAAGATATTTTAACCTGCCATGTTTGTGCAATGTTACAATTGTTAAGTGGATACATTTTTGGACTAGGAACTAGGAACTAGGAACAATGTGTTTGTTACATGTTTATAAACAAATAAACGCAGATGGTGTAAAGAAGCTATATAATAGGGCTGATTGTTCGCCAATGCCTAGGGAAGTATATTTGTGCAGCTAATCAGTGACTACCATTTCGGATGATTACACTGAGACAAAACACCTCCAAGAATCAAGAATCTTATTTTGGGCTAATGTTTATCAACTTACTTTGCCAACACGATTGTACCATACCACTTACCTTCAGTGGTGACTAAAAAGATGCATTTGAAGTATAGGATCATATTTTTCCCCCTACAAAATGCTTGTAAGTACTTATTATTCAGCATGAACCATAGTAAATTATGGACTAGAAATCACAAATGCAGCTGTCCATCTCAGTTTATTATTTTGCTATTACTGAGACCATGTGATATAATGCATTGCTCAGCCCTAATACACTTTCATTGTCAAGCTACTGATAGATATTCGAATTTAGCCATCCCATCTATCACAACCAGCTATCACTGCGTTTTATTGTCACTAAAGTCAAAATGAAACATGAAGTGAATTCGGTGTCTGTGTTTTATACTTTAGAACATTTTAATAATATGTAGGTTGTTTTATTCAGATTATAACAACACAAATTCATTCAGAGCAAACAGTCTTTTGAGGATTCAAAACCTCTAGCAGTAACTTTTGGCCTCAGAGAAAAAGCTCCCTAAATTTTAACAAGCTTAAATGTGATAAATGGCTGATGCTTTACTGCTGAGAAATGTGCCAGAATTGCATTTACTCTAAGTCGAAAGAGTAGAAACATCCACAAGGATGCTCTTTTACACAGTTTGGCAAAAGAACGTAAGAATGAAAAGCAAACATTTCTCATGACTCTCTATTGCTCATGAACAGAAGACTCCTTTGGCACATGGTAGTCCACAGGGACTTTGGTAGACCTGCCATGATAAAAATTGCTACAGCTGAAATAGCTCAATTTAATTGGCTGCCACAAGCGGTCGAGCAAATTGGATCTGAGTCAATCAAATTGATCCTGTGACAATTTTTAGCACTTGAGACACTAGAGCAGAACAAACGGTATTTGAAGTTGAAAGAGTGGTGTTCCGCAGCCCAGGGGGGATAAATGATGAACTCTTGTAATCCTTCACTCTTATTCAAGTTTGCTTCACATTCTACATTATAGCAGAAACACACTTTTTTTTTTCTCATGCTTTGTGTGTTTCTCATTTGGCAACACAGTTATTCTGTTATGGCAAACACTTATCTTGAATAGAGTCATCAAAAGCATTTTATATTGCTGGCAATTCTCAAATCAATATAATGAAATGTTGAATATGAAAAGATAAAGCAAACATTTTGATACATATACTGTAGATGCCTTTAGCAATATAACTATCTTATAATGTTCATGTCTTTCCTTTTCTCTATTCTACTACCAACTGCTCAAGTTTCAAAATAAATTCGGCCATTTTCTGTAAACTTTACCTATTAGCTCCTTTTAGTCCAGGGTTCAGCACTAGCAGGCAAATGCTATATGAGTGTAAATAGAAGAGGAGGCTATTTTTGTTGTCTAGTGGACCATGATGATGAGTTGGAAGCACCCAAGGATGGCTGGCTGCAGGTGGACTGCTGAGCTGTCATATTGGGTTAGAAGGAGGGTGTGTGTGAATTTATCCAAGTTTTATCCAAAGAATCTACACCAGGCTCATCTATCATCTCTAGCCAGCAGTGTATAAGCCAGCAGTGTGTATGCATCACACCTTCACTAGAAGTACATTCTATCTCTGACTGGGGACACCATTTTCACCCTGGCTACAAATCAAGGAAAAAAGTTGTTGGGTATTTATAGATCCATATAGGGTACCACACATTAAACTCCCTAATTCTAGAAAAGGGATAAAGCACTTAAAGTGTACAGAATTCATTTGTTTGTATTTATATGTAAGAAGAAAAAAATGGTACTAGATCACACAAGGGATTGTTAAAAGTGAGCTGTCATGGCACATCTGTTCCAAAGAATACTTCATATGACTTCACTTGACTGGGTTCAGTTTGCCAGCAAAGGTATATTTATTAATATTAAGTATGTTCATTTACTTTGGCAACCCTACTTAGAAGTTTTGAACAGACTGGCCTTGATGCTTTGTAAGATGCTAATTTATTTCCCATGCCTTTTTTTTACTTGCATCTACTAACCACATGGCTAAATTAAACCAAATTAACACATAATACAAATTGACTTAGGCAGTCATTTGTACATGTTTTCATTTTTGTTGTTGTTGTTACAGTCATTAGGGTAAATCATAGAAGTTCATAATTTAAAAAACGAATCTGGCTGGAACAGAATTACAAATACATTGTCATTCCTCACTTTTGTGTGTGAGTGTGCACGCGAGTGTGTGTGTGTGTGTGTGTGTGTGTGTGTGTGTGTGTGTGTGTGTGTGTGTGTGTGTGTGTGTGTGTGTGTGTGTGTGTGTGTGTTTGGTTCAAACCATCTTAAACTTCATTGATTATAATTATTCCACAGTCTAAAGGAAGTACACAAGAAAGTATAATTGACTGTGCATATGTAACAGCATCACCACAGAGCACACAAATGATTATAATATTATACAATGTAAAGAATATTTTAAGCTGTACATGCCCGGCAATATTTTTTGGGGGGCAGCAGGGTAATAAAGTTGTAAAAACAATGATAATGTACAAAAACCTGAACCTCTCATTGTTATTAAATTTATGTTTACTGTAAACTTTATCAACAGTCTGGGAAATCCTGTCTGAGTTTTTCCTGCACGTAATATACAGTATTTTGACATATCTACTCTTCTAAAAAATGAGTCAAAGTCTTTTATTTAGGTGACTTTCTGGACAGAAATCAGTTGAGTCAAAAAATTATGCAAAGACGTGTTTAAATGTTTTGTGAGTGACTTTTGCCTTAGGTAATGTAAACATAGCCAAAGTAAAACATAGATAAGAAATATAGTTTCATGTGGATGATAAATGATTGTATTCAAGTTTAAAACCTGGAAGGAATGTTGTTTTATAAGTAGATAAAGTTATAAATGTAGAGTTAGGTGGGGTGCCTTTCAATGTAAAGGGAATTGAAGGGAGTTAGAATTTATAATGATATAACATTACTTGTGATTGAGATGTGTGCGAATAAGACACAGTCTAAAGTCCATAAATTCCTGTAGTTTTTGATTCTATATACACAATAAGGTACCAAATTCTTGTGAAAGGTAAAAATCATGTGAATGGTTTTCCCAGACCACCACATATACAGGCATTGAACAACTGCACATACTACCAAAACACATTATTCATGTGTACACAACTACACGGTGTGTTATCAGCAGAAACCACTGCATCATAACATCTCCAGCAGTGACAGACATCGGCAGTAAAGCAGCTCTATGAGCACAAACTGGGGAAATTATTAGAAGCTTTCTATGGGCAAGCCGCATGATTTCCCCCGCTGCTACCCCTCTATGCCATTTGTCAGAGTATTGGCTCCAGTGGCAGCCTGTATGCCAGCAGCAGTCAATCATTCTGCTCATGAATCCAAACAGCAGTCAAACACATGGCATGGAAATCCACAGAGGCAATTCTGCCCCTCTACTCACCGCTGGTTCCCTAGGGATCTTATAAGAGTAGACAAGACAGATAGATGACAAAACAAAAGGGAGTTGTCATTACACTTCAGGCAAGGTATATATCTATCACATGAATGCCACAATTCTGGTTTCAGTTAGAAAGTCTGGTAATTTTCATTTTATGACTAAAAAAAGCCCCAAAATTCAAAGGAAGTGGTAATTTGTCCTAGGCTATAAATGGCCAACCATGCTAACTTGTTACTTTTGTTTTCATAATATTACTTGTTACTCTTGTTTATTTTTTTTCATAATGTTAAAGATGTGAATTATTGTTAATTAAAACTATATATTGTTTTAAAAAGCTCAAGATGTGTTTCCCTGTTGAAAACCAGAGGAAGGAAAAACTGTGCAGGAGGAAAATCTTCAAGATTCTAAAGGTTGTGGCTAGCTAAGTGTAGAAAAACATCAAACAACTCATGAATGGTAATCTCTGAGCAAAGCCAGGTTTTGGGTAAGGTTAGACAAAAGAAAAAAGAAAAAAAACCCTCAAGGAATGTGCTACAGTAACTGCTTTCTTTCATCTACATAAGCTCATGGATAGCTTCAGTTGCCTAGTGTATTACTCACTGACTGGGGAATGAACAGTGGCATCACTTCCACTTGTTAATATTGCTGTCCTGGATAGCTATATCTTATTGGCAGAATACAAGCTAGCAGTATCTTAAAGACAGTATTTTTTGTCTGACAGGCTTATTCTTATAAAGCACTTTACAAATGCATACAATAAGGTATCCATACAATGAACATTCAAACAGATTTGATAAATCTGTGCAATCTGGCTCAGATCCCTGCCATCAAAACCAAAGTATGACTATCTTGCTGTACATTTATGCCCAAGAAGGCACAAGATGTGTTCCAGATGGTGAGGCTAATAGAAATGCAGATCTCTAACAATTAAAAATCACATTTAAAATCTATGTTGCTTGGAATTAAATGACCTAGATTTGATATATACAGTAGGAACACCTTCAGCAACAATTTATTTTAAAACTTTCAAATTTTAAACCAGTGCATGAGATCCAGTGACTACCACCTTTACCTCTTTGAGTGTAAGAAGCTAATGGAAATGAAGAGTGGGGAAGCGACAAATCCAAGACTATAGGGTTTCCTTCACCTGTCATCTAACCTCTTCCCTCTCCCTCTTTCTCTGTCATTTAGCTATAGTCCTCTATGGAGGACCTGGGGCTACAATGATTTGGCCCACAATCCTGTTATCATAACTCTTACAACTCTGTCACACAGGATAGGAGATGCAATTTGATGCCACAGGGGAGACAGACAAAGGTATCCTTTTCATTTTATAAAGTGCTGACCCAAATTTAATACATGTCCTAAAGAGACTGTCTGACAATTATATCTCCTACTAGGAGACGAATTCTCTGTATGACTTCACAACTGTAGCCACTTATTTTATTATTGGTGTTTGTTTACATGCTTCCTTCCAATTCTTGAGACTTTTTATTGTATAGAATACAAAAAATGTTGTTCAATTCCACTGAAAAAGGAATTTATGATATGTCATTTCACTTTGATCCAATCAAAATTATTTAAAGACTCTTATTTAAGAATTCTTTAAATTCCTTTTTGCATATTGACACATGATATTTGAGAGAAATATGTCACATTTCTTGGGGTCAGGTTTGCAAAATGACCTGATAATATGATGTTCTCTAAATTGACTTTAATTCCCTAAACAGTTAATACACTCTTAGAGAAAAATAGTAGAAAACAATTTCCTTGTAACTGATATGAGACCCTAATCATTTGTTATGACTTAATTTAGAGACAAAAATAGACCATTATTAATTTTAACGTAAACAGAACACTAAAACATCATTCAAGGCAAACCATAAACTAAGAGCACAAAATGGAAACCATTGAAGTTTTTGTCCTAAGAACAAGAAAAGTTAATGTTTAGTGTCACTAGTGTCACTGACAAAGCACTCCAAAACCACCACACTTCCTCCTCCTTGCTTCACAGTGGGAACCCTTGAAGGTTCTGTCCTAAGAAAAAGAAAACTTACTGTTTAGTGTCACTAGCGTCACTGACAAAGCACCCCCAAACCTTCACACCTCCTCCTCCATGCTTCACAGTGGGAACCACATATTCAGGAACTGAATACAGCACCCTCTCTAATAAAGTCATATAGGTTGGAACTAAAAAATCTCAAATTTGACTCATCAGACCTAAGGAAAGTTTCCTATTGATCTAATGTCTATTCCTTGTGTTTCTTGGCCAAAGACAGCCAAAACGTTTCTTATGTCTCTTCCAAAATTTAAAGGAATAGGAAGGTTAGGCATAACACCAGTTACTGTAAATTTACCATGCAGGTCCTCGATCACCTACGGGCCACCACCTGGCTGACCACCAGATCAGTGGGCATGGGCTCATCCCAATTCCTCTGGTTTTAGCAAAAGTGTCACTAGCGTGTAAGAGTGCCCCATCATGTTGTGCATGCAGGATGGAACAGTCATATCCACCAATTTCCTTTCCTCCTTTGGGAGAGAGCACAATATGCAATACATAATCATCCACAGATTAAAAAAGGGAGACAGTGAGATGGTGGGCTATACACTGCATCCAGACCAGGTTATACCCTTTTCCTGTATACAATGAAGCTGTCCTTGGTGCTGATTGTGGGCTGTTTGTCTTTTATATATTATAACTTTGTAAGCACTTGACAAGCCAGTCACAGCATATATCATGCAAGAAAATATGCACAAAAAAAAAAAAAGAAATAGAACAGTTGGTAAAATTTATGTTGATTAAGACTATGTTTACATTACAAGCCACATTGCTATTTTCTATTTTTATATGATCTGTGAGATCATATTTGTATGTTATGGTGGTTCACATTTTATTTACATGTGACATTTTTCTGACTAATGTGGACACATTACGTACATCAATACGTCTTTGCTCGTGGCATCTAGGCAAAATGACATTATGAGTTAATGTGACCACTCATTCATTAAAAAAAACTGATGTGATTTTAGCAAAAAAATACACATGGAATTTTATTCTAGAGAATGGCAAGCAGATAATCGGCGGACACCAGACGCCAAAGCCAGACGCCTTGCTTTGACTGTTTTCTCAGCAATTGTTAGTGCTGCCAGTGTTGATTGACATCAGCGAGCCCCATGCATGCACAGAGGCAAAAACGTCACATGATTTGCAATCTGACCATTCTCATGTAAATTGAATTACCACGTATCGGATATGTATCTGATCTAGGACCAATAGTGACTCACAACCAATTGGAACAACATCAGATTTGCCATTCAGACAACCATAAAAAGTTCACATAAACAGTCACATTAGGGTAAAAATTTAGAATCTAGTCACTTCAGGATGGTAATGTGAATATACTGTAGCCTAGTTCACAACAAGCAAGAAAAGAAATTCCCACCAATAATACACCTAAATCTGATCACCTGTTTAGTTACTGAATGTCAATTCATGCTTTCATTCACTTGCCATTTATATTGTTTTTAGTAACACAGATTCAATTAAAAAATATTTTATTATGCTCCACTGGGGCCTAAAGATACAGAACTTAAATAACTAAAGAAATGTAGGAAAAGGAATTTTTCTAAGTAATACAATGCTATTGCCTGAAGGGGGTTTTGGGGTAAGGGCTATGGTTTGAGTAACACAGTTAATACTTGCATGTCATGTATATAAAACACATCCGTTTACTAACACAAAAATAAAATTATAGCAGAAAAGATATATAAAGACGAGAGCAAAAATATAATATAATCAATACAGGTATTTCCATTCCCAGAGCACAACAATATACAATGTTAAGCATACCAATCCACTCAACTAAATCTGTCCCCTTTCCCCACACTACCATTATGTGGCCAAAAACTGTAATAGTGCATAAGGAAATGTAAAATTTAACATTGTTTTCTCTATGCCTTTAAATCGTGAGCGGAAACCCTGGATGCCATTTTGTCTCAAAGCTGTTTTCCACTGCATTGTACCGTGAGCTCTGTTCTGTTGAGAATTTTCTGGAATTAGGATTATTCACCATTAGGACAGCCTTACTGGACATTTTCTATGATGGTGACTTCCGGAATGATTCATTGAAACTGGCGAGGCTGACTTATTTCTCACGCACCCCCATATGCACACACATATACTGTACCAGTCTTTAGACATTTTATACATTCATAAAATACATGTGAGCTTCTTCTGTGATTGACCCGGAAGCAGACATCATGATGTAAGCTTGCTGCTTTTTGCTGCTGCAGTTACAAATGCAGCTTCATGTTTAAGGAAGCCATTCATCAGTTCTGCGAAGAGGCATCGAAGACTACTGAAATGTTCCAAACTGCCCAAACAGTGGCACACTGTTCTTTGGTCTGATGAGTCAACATTTCAAATGCCTTTTGGAAACACCAACTGTCATGTTCTCTGGGCCAAAGAAGTAAAGGACCATCCAAGCTATTATTGGTGTTAGGTCCAAAAGCCAGAGTCAGTCATGGTTTGTGGTGTGCCAATGCCTGAAGCATAGGTAAATTGCATGTCTATGAAGGCACCATTAATGCAGAAAAACTTTTTTTTTTGGAGCAACATGTGCTGCCAATCAAATGCCACTTTTTTCATAATAATCTCTGTATTTTCCGTGAGGACAATGCCAAACTGTTTTTGGATTACACATGCATGGCTATGACTAGCCTGCCTGCTGCAGTTGAGAATGAGCAGTGCATTATGAAGTGTAAAATATGGTAACAAAGAGCCCATACAATTGCTCAGCTGAAGACCTGCATAAGGAAGAATGGGGGAAATCCCAACTGGTGTCAGCAGTGCCCAAATGTTTAAAATATATTATTCAAATAAATGGTGATGTTACACAATAGTAACCATTTTTTGGAGGATGTTGCAGCCACCAGATATGATGCGCATGTTTTCAACAAACAATTTGTTATACGTTATTGCAGAGTTTTTAATACAGTGCAAGGTGAGGAGACTTTTATGGTTTTATTACCACAATTTCTGATCCACAGTGCATAGGGCTCATTCTCCCAGCCACCATCATCAACTTCGTCCCCACCGACTGTTCAATCGATTAACCTGCTCCTGGGTTTGACCCACCCAAGGGGGAAGCTGTATTTATGAAATTGGGGTTGTATTTATTTATTTATGAAATTGGGGTTGTATTATAATATATTACCCTAGTAATTATTAATTGTACTACTATTTGTAATTACTGTAATACCATGCTGTGAATTAGGTTTTTGTAGGATACTAATTAATAACTGAATACCAGTATATAATTCACTACAAAAATTATTAGGATTAAAGTATGTGAACAAAGGTCTTATAACATACATAAGTCTATGCATAAATATCATCCCCTTGACCCTTTCCACATTTTATAGTCTCAAAATGAAATAGACTTGAAAGTAGAAGTAAAATTTTGTAATTCAAATGTATATGTGGGCATGTATATATACAGGTAAGACAACTGCCCACGCAACGGGCAAACCCACACACGACTACGTGCCCTAACTGATTAATCCTCGCCAAAGTACACAAAATCACCCATGTCCCAACATTCCCCTGTAACTCCTGCGTTGGGGCTCTCAACTTATTAACAACTTATTCAGTGGTGCCATATTGAAGCACCCCGTTGTAACAGAATGTTTGCATCAGCTCAGGAGCTCACGAACTTAGAGCAGGTGCCTGAGATAGTGACCGGACTGAGTTTTTTTTTTTTCGAAGATCAGGGGGATTTCGCAGTGCTTGAAACAAATCTATGGGCACCTCTAGACACAGGCCGTTTCTGGGTTGCGGTCAACTCTGGAGTCAATTCCTGCCTCTGGGCCAGTAACACAAGCACTCCCCCTGATGGCTGAGACAAGACTACCCACTTCCCAGCCATATGCGGGAGAACCAGATGGGTGTAATGCATTTCTACTGCAGTGCTCTCTAATATTCGAGATGCAACCATCTCAGTTTCCTACTGAGAGGACGAAAATCATATCCATGATGTCCTTATTAATAGGCAGGGCTTTAGAGTAGGCCACTGCAGCAGAACCTCCTATTGGAAAAACTGGCATATTGGAAATGCTCAAAGATGAGCTAGTGATGCGCAAATCCCCTAAGGACTTGGAGGCCCTGCTTGGCAGTTATAATAGATAATTGACTTTGTGAGCATCAAGCGGAGTATGTGGGTTATGCGGGTAGTTTTATGACCTAGGTGATTCGCTGAGAGAATCAGAACGGGAGGTGGATCAGGGGGAACCCATGCAGTTGGGTGCAGAAGGAATCTCAGGGCCTTCAGAACCCTGACTGTACTGCTTCTGTTGCAGCAGGTTAAGCTACCACCAGCTGCACTGCCTATAAAATAAAACAAAAGGGAAGGGTCACTCCCAGAAGGGGGCTTGGCAGTGCATAGGGCTCATTCTCCCAGCCACCATCGCCAACTTTCTCTCAATTGAAAGCAGAGCAGCTTGATTTGATCAATCAAGCTGCTCCTTTGATATAAGGTGTTTGACCCTCCCAAGGGGGAAGCTGCACTCCTTATCTCCTCCCAAGCAAATAGCAATGGAGGAGTATATATAAGAGGCATTGTCCTTAGGGTTTATTCACCCATCCATTTCCCCGGCAGGGGTGAGGTTCTTTTTCGTGAAGAGAAAGGATGGGGGCCTCCATCCCTACATTGATTATCCAGCTTAATCCAGATTGACATTCTAACTTTTTGTCTTCTTACGAAAAGGGGACATATTACAGATAAGTATTTATAATATATTCACTCGAAATTCCTGTTATATCCCTATGTCTTGCCATGCACCCGCGTTTAGCTGGCTTTCCCATTAGCATCGCTATCCCGTTAACCCGGTCATCACAAGTTTGCCTACGCTTTTTTCACACCCAGTTACGGCTGGCCCAGTTACGACAGTGGAAAGCCGCGCTGGAATCGTCACGGACCGACGCTCACCTGTCCCAGGTAAATACCACGGGTACCACGAAGCCTGGATACAGCAGCAGCGGAAGACGCGCGCTAGGCCCCAGACGAGGACCTCTCCCCCTCCACCACCACCCGTCTTCGAGATCCCGACCCGAAACCGCTTCGCTCCTATTCGCGAGACGGTACACAATGCGCTGGTCATCGGAGACTCCATCGCCCAGCACATCCGTGCTACCATGGCTAAAGGTAAGGTGCGCACTTGCTGTTTACCTGGTGCTCGTGTTCTTGATGTTGCTGCACAGGTGCCTGCCGCCCTGACGGAGAATTTTGGAGCTGTGGTCCTTCATGCTGGCACAAACGACACCAGGCTGAGGCAGACGGAGATCCTGAAGAAGGACTTCAGGAGCCTGGTTGAGAAGGTCCGCAGCACATCACCCACAACAAGGATCATCGTATCTGGACCGCTTCCCACATTTCAACGAGGAATCAAGAGGTTCAGTAGATTGTTTGCTTTTAATGAATGGTTACAATCTTGGTGTCAACAACAGAGATTACCCTTTGTTGATAACTGGAATGTTTTCTGGGAGTGTCCTAGGCTCTACCACACCGATGGCCTGCACCCTAGCAGAGCTGGAGCAGCAGTCCTCTCAGACAACATCTCCAGGACACTACGAACCATCTGACTGGCGGTAAGTCATACCTTAGACTGCAATCATAATAGCCGCATTACAACTTACCATACTGATAGACGTGCACACATTGCTCATCCTATAGAAATTGGGTCTGTTCCCCGAATAGTGAGAAAAAAGAATAAATTTGTTAAAATCGCTCGAAACAATCTAATATCTATAAAACCAGAAAAAGGCCAAATAAGCAGTCAAAATATACCTCTAAAGTTTGGGCTTCTCAACATCAGATCCCTTGCGCCTAAAGCACTGATCGTTTTTGAAATTATCTCAGTTTGCTGTCTTGATGCACTCTGCCTTACTGAATCCTGTCTCAGACCAAATGAATATATTGGTTTAAATGAGTCTATTCCGTCAGGATATTTCTATAAGCACAAACCCCGTCAAACTGGTCGTGGTGGTGGTGTCGCAACTATCTACAGTGATGTTCTCACTATTACTCAGAAAACAAGGCCTCATTTGAAGTGCTTATCATTAATGTTGCACTCAGTGAAATACATAATAAACCCTTGGTACATTTTGTCCTGGCCACAGTGTACAGACCACCGGGGCCATATGTCGATTTTCTTAAAGAGTTTGGACATCTGCTATCAGACCTATTGGTTAACTCTGACAAAGTGTTGATAGTAGGAGACTTTAATATTCATGTAGACAATGCTAACGACGCTTTAGCACTTGCATTTATGGATTTGCTAAATTCCTTTGGGTTTGAACAAAATATAAATAGACCAACTCACCGCTTTAATCATACACTAGATTTAATTATATCCCATGGTATAGATGTCTCTAATATAGACATTCTACACTGCAAAATTCCCAGTGTTGATTTAACACCCCAAGTGTTTATGTATGACCTAATGGCCACGAATGTACTCTGAAAGTGTTAAATCAACACTCTGGGTATTCTCTGGGTATGATATCACAGATCATCATCTCTTAGTATATACTCTACCTGTAGAACAGCTTAGCTGTGCCTCCCCACATTATCAATTTGGTAGAAATATTAATCCGACTACTAAAGACAGATTCACAAGTAATCTGCTGGATCTGTCCCAATTTCTTATCAGACTCCTAAGTGCAGACGATCTAGATGAAATGACTGGCAGCATGGGCACTATTTTTACCAGTACATTAGATACTGTTGCCCCCCACTCAGAATAAAAAACACTTGCACCATGGTACAATAGTCATACTCGTGCCCTAACGAGAGCAACCCGTAACTGGAAAATGGAGAAAAACTAAATTACTAGTACAGTGGCTAGCCTAACAAAACCTAAGATGCTTGCAGGGAGTATCCTATCACAGTTTAGAAGTAAAGATTTCATGAACTTCTTCAATGAAAAAATCGATAGTATCAGGAAGGAAATTCAACCTCTAACAGCATCTCATGATCCAGTCCAGTCTAAAGCTTCACAATTAGATTTTCAGTGCTTTACAGGTGTTGTACAGGAAGAGCTGTATAAACTTATCACCTCGGCTAAATCAACAACATGCTTGCTGGATCCAATCCCAACCAGATTTTTAAAAGAAGTGATAAATATAGCTGGAGCGCCTCTTCTAAACATTATCAACTCTTCATTATATCTAGGTCATGTCCCTAAACCTTTCAAGTTGGCAATTATTATGCCTCTTCTTAAAAAATCTAATCTAGACCCAAATGATATAACAAATTACAGACCTATTTCAAACCTTCCGTTTATATCAAAGATATTAGAAAACGTAGTATCAGCCCAAATATGCACATTCTTGCAGGAAAACAATATCCTCAAAGAATTTCAGTCCGGTTTCAGGCCCCATCATAGTACAGAAACTGCACTAGTTAAAATTGCAAATGACGTGTTTTTAGCTTCAGACCAAGGCTGCATCTTGCAGGAAAACAATAACCTCGGAATCTGACCTGAGAACCGCCACGGCGGTTCTCAGGTCTGATTCCGACACAGCCTATTCATACGGAGAATTCACCCACCAACTCAAACTGTCCTTTGAACATCCTGCTGCTGAGGTGGAGACCGACAGCAAACTGTACCATCTGCGGCAGGGTGGGTCGTCCGTGAGCCGCTACACCGCGGATTTCCGTACCCTCGCCATGCAGACCACCTGGGGGGACGCCGCCCTCCGGACGGCTTACTACGAAGGACTGGCTTCTCGCATCAAGGACGAGCTCGCCGGGCGAGAGCTTCCGGCTACACTGGAGGGGTTGGTCCAGCTCGCTCTCCGGATTGACCAGCGCCTGCTCGCTTGCCTCGAAGCCAGCCCCCAGAACCCTGCCGCCCATCACGCCCCTTTTTTCACATTCCACGCCCCGATCACCAGTCTTCACCACCACCACTAGGGCGTCTGCCGGGTCTCCACCTCCCGCCGTGGTTGACACGGGAGCCGGGGAGCCCATGCAACTAGGACGCGCCTCCTTGAACCCTGCAGAGCGAGAACGACATTTCAGGGAGGGACTCTGCGCCTATTGTGGGTCAGCGGCACACCATAGAGCTATATGCCCTTCACGCCCGGGAAACGATCAGGCCCGGTGAGTCAGCGGGGCAGCTCACCGGGTCACCTCCATCTCGCCGCCACCACACCCAGCATCTCGCGTCTCATGGTTCAGGTGCACCTCCAATTTGGCCACAGACGAGTCCAAAGTTCCGCATTCATCGACTCCGGGCCTGCCGGAAACTTTATTGACTCCTCCTATGCCAAGAGATTGGGGGTGGAGACTGAGGCGTTATCCCAGCCAGTCCGAGTGACATCTGTCGACGGTCGGCCCCTTTCCTCCAGCCCTATCACCACCCAGACTCGACCCATCACCCTCACCATTGACCATCACCAAAACGAAATCCGCTTTCACCTCACCTCCATTTCCTCGCCACCCATCATCTTAGGATATCCCTGGTTATTACAGCATGACCCTCTCATTTCCTGGTCTCAAAACCGGATTCTGCAATGGGGCCCGACCTGCCTCGAACTCTGCCTACAATCGCCGGCTGGGACGTGCTCTAGGGAGTCCGATGGCCAAGGACCAAGGACGTCGAGGAGTTCGTTCGAGTGTGCCCAGTGTGCACCAGGGCCAAGACCTCCAATCAACCAACACCGGGGGAACTCCAACCACTCCCAGTCCCCCGTCGACCCTGGACGCACCCTGCCCTCAACTTCATCACGGGCCTGCCGGCATCAGATGGGAAAGACGTCATCATGACCATAGTGGATCGGTTCTCCAAAGCTGTGCACCTGGTGGCCCTCACCGGACTCCCATCAGCTAAAAGGACAGCTGAGCTGATATTAGAGCACGTAGTCCGTCTGCATGGGTTCCCTAAGGACATCGTCTCGGACAGGGGGCCCCAGTTCACTGCACGGTTCTGGAAGGCCTTCTGCCGTCTGATCGATTCTACCTGCAGTCTCTCCTCGGGCTACCACCCCCAAACGAATGGTTAGACAGAACGGGCCAACCAACAACTGGAGCGCTACCTAAGATGTTTCGTTGCCGACCGCCAGCACTCCTGGGCTCGCTACCTCATTTGAGCGGAGCTCTCACACTCTCCACGTTTCCTCCGCCACGAAGCTGAGTCCATTTGAGGTATGCCAGGGTTTCCAACCTTCGATGTTCGAACACCAAGAACCGGAGGTTGAAGTACTCTCGGCCCAACAGTTGGTCCGAAGGTGTCGACAATCCTGGATTCAAGCCAAGTAAGCTATCCAGCACGCAAACACCCGCTACATCTCACAACATCACCGTCGACACCCTCAGGGACGAATGTTCCACACAGGTGACAAGGTGTGGCTGTCCACAAAAAATATACACCTCCGCACGGAGTCCAAAAAGCTTTCCCCCAGATTTATCGGTCCATATTGCATCACCCTCCGTGTCAATCCTGTCACCTACCGGCTCCAGCTGCCTGCAGCGCTCCGGATCCACCCGATATTCCACATCTCCCAGCTCAAACCCTTCATCACTTCACCAATGGTTCCACCCACCCACCCTACTCCCCCTCCCCGAATCATCGAGGGTATTCCCGCCTATACTGTATGCCGGACAGGGGGGTACTGTCATGCACACTTGCACCGCGACCGGCACGAGGACCCGGAAGTAAGATGGTTGCGCTTTCAGAAAGCATAAAAGGAAACAAGATGGCGCTTCACATCGCTCAGTCATTGAGTTCATTCATGCCTTCGCTATCGCTTCACCAACGATTCCGTGAGTACTCACCTATTCAGGTTGCTTCCTTGATTGAGTGTGTGTTGCTAGAATGCGGGTTTATATAGATCCTTGCTCTTGCTGTAAGAGAGTTCTAAGAGTAAACGCGTGGTTATTGTGCCTACTCGCGCTGCTTCCGCATTTGGGTTTACCATCCACGCAACACGGGCTAACTGCTAAGGCTGCTGTGTTCGTCCCTCGGTTGCTCGTGACAGTCATTCAGTCTTACCAATGCACCAGTGGTCTTTTAAAGGTTTAAAGTTCTCTGGGAGATACTCAACTTGTATGCTTTTGACTACCTGGATGACATAATAATTTTCAGCCCCTACCTACCAGAGCAGGTCATCCATATGCAACATCTCTGGCAGAACCACCTACACGCCAAGCTGGAGAAGTCAAGATAAATGCAGTGGTCGACTAGCCTATTTCTTCACAATTTTAGCACCCTAGCAGCCCAGCTCAGTGCACTCAGTAAGAAAAATGCAGAGCGATTTAAATCAATGGAGTAGGCACAGCGGGGCTTTTGGACCATAAAGGCCAAACTCACCACAGATCCAATCTTGTGGATGTCGAAATCTGAGACACAATTTGTGGGGGACATAGAGGAATCTGACATGGTTGTGGGGTTTGTCCAGATGCCCTCTCATGTCAGTAGGACCTGCCTCTAGAGACCTCGGTAGATGAGAGCATCATTCCAGTGCCACACATTTTGGCCTCCGTGCCCTGGGCCATCGAGCAACAGGTCAGGCAAGCTCAGCAACAGGAACCAGATCTGGTAGGTGGGCACCCTGGGAATCTATATGTCTCTGTCTCCATTCGTCCCCAAGCTCTCGCAAGGGGCCAAATGTCCCTGCATGGAGAAGAATGTTCGGGCCTACGTGGCAGCCTGCCCAAACTGCTCAAAGAGCCCTGCACACAGCGTGCTGGGTTACTGTGACCACTACCTATACCATCACACCCGTAGTCCAATCTCTTCTTGGACTTTGTCACGGTCCTGACCGCATCCAAGGGAAACACGGACATCTTGGCAGTGATAGATCATTTCTCCAAAGCCTGTAGGTGTATTCCTCTACCAAAACTCCATCAACAAATGAGATGGTGCAGTTAAGAGTGCTTTTTGTGCCAATTCAGGTACCCTCCCCCCAATGTTCCTGGAGAAGGAACCAGAGGTCAGAGTCCCTGTGACGGATCTGGAGCGGTTTTTAGGTGCATTACCATCATTTCTGTTTCTTGCCACATACTCTGTGTATACACGGTAAACTATTGATTGGCTCTGTTGAGTGACACATAATTTACAAAGGTAAATATGTTTGCCAAAAGGCATTTTGGAGAAATATAATAGAAACATGCCACAAAAAAAAGATAACCAAAATTTAACATTGTGGCCAGCATGAATCATGGTGGTGCCATGTTATGGGCATTCTTTCTATAAGCAAGGACTAAGAAAATAATAAGAGTCGAGGGTGAGACAAAACGAAACCAAGGAAGAAATAATTTTCTTGTCTGCAGGAAAGATGAAATTGGGGTAGAAGTTCATCATCTAACAAGACAAAGAACCTAAGAACACTACCAAAGCTATGCTGGTTTGCTGTTCACCAATGGAACATGATCCAGATATGCAAAACTGATAGTATCCAAGACCTCAGGATGCAATTGTAGCCCACAAATTAATTATGTCAAAATATAATCTTCTTATCTTCACTGCATCAGAGGCATTATTAGTCTTATTTTAGGATAATTGTGTGTCCTACTTACAATACTGTGGCTGTGTACATCATCTTGAGCTTCAGAAGTACAAATGACAATTCAGGGACTTAGCAGTGTATTGGAGAGAGAGTGAAGTCTACAATCATCTTGCATTGCAGATTTACTGATACACCTGCACTTAATGTGAACGAAATGGAAAAGAGAATAGAGGTATGTTTACAACACCATAAACCCTTCTGTTAAAAGCCAAGGACTTGGCCACCCTGAAACTATGTTAAAGCTTCCATAGGTTGACATCCACTGCCATTTTTCAACCTGATAAAATGTTTATTGATCCATATATATGTTTTATTTTATTCTTTAATTGTCTCCTTCACTCCAACTTACTGTTGGAATAAATGTTTGAGGTAGCTGTAGAAATCTTGAAAATTAACAATTCAATATTGCAATACAGCAAGCTGCAGTGAATTTGGGGGGGGGGGGGTGAGAAAAATCAGTGAACTTGTAAAACCTATAAAAAGTGTAGAATTAAAATATTTCTATCATGAGCATAAGAACACAAGCTAAATATTTCTTATTAAACGTCTAACTGAGGCCCTGGATATCTTTCTCACTAATATGTCTTTTGCAAAAGTTCAGCACTGTCTCTTTCATTAAAAACAACTTGCATTGGTTTTGTCTCCTTCTGCCCTACCATAACATAAAATACTGCTATTCAACTAGAGGTCTGATACTAGAGGTGGATACAGTAGTGGCATCAGCAAGCAGACTGCAATGTCTGAAAAATGGCAAATATTCTATAAAATTATTTAAGTTAACTCATGCATAAGTATTATCATATAACCCTAAACCAAAATGTTCCTATATTCACATTTACATAAGCAACTAGAACAATTAATTTTAGCATGTCCCATATATAATTTATAGTTCTATTAGATAATTAGGATTATATTGTTTTTTTTTCTATTCTAAAATACTATTGTTGACCTTTTAAAGCACCAAATAATCTTGCACCACAATAACTTAGGAAACTCTTGGTGTTTTATGCTCCTCCACACCTATTTTAATCAAAATGTGCATGCTGTTTGTTGGTACCTAATATAATGAAAACTACCATGGAGCCAAGGATTTCTTTTACATATCACCAGTGGTTTGGGGTCAGGACTCATACACAGTCTATGTGTTTAATATAAGCTGTATGTTTATTTCTTTATTAAATCCATTTGGATAAGTAGATTTTCCTTAGGTGCTGTTTTCCCCCACTCTAATGAGTTCACACAGTTTTGTTGAAAGTGAAGCTAGTCCTGCCTCTCTGCTGCACTCTGCATACAAAATATACAGAACATTATCCATGATGTGAATGTGACCTTATCTCTTTCTCTCTCTCTCCCACTCTTTCTTTCTCCCTCTTTCCCCTGCCCTTTTCCCTCTGTCTATTTTCCCCATGTTGAGCTACACACTCTGGACATGCCTTATCCATCCTGGTGCTCCGCATCTGGTTAGACTTCTTATCACTTATAGACCAGTCACTGTTGCTGAAGATGGCCGCAGATGGTCTGCTTATAGTTACATAGGATAACTGAGGATGGTTCCACTTAATGTTCATGAACATGGCTTTGGACTATGTTGATACAATCAGATTTTTATGTAATTATATTGCTTAAACATTTTCTGGCCTGAAACTTTCTTGCCACTGTCACTTCTGGCTTACTCATTTCATATTTATACATGCTTTTATTTTTTTTATTTATATGAGCATTTTTTTTATTTCTGTAAAACTGCCTTGCTACTTTGGCTTTTATATATATATATATATATTTTTTTTTTACGTATATTGCTCAAGTCTACTCTAAAGCTTCATATGTCTGAAGCAGTAACAAATTGAAAACATGACCATTCTTAAAGCAGAAAAAGATATCTTAATTTCTTATAGATACATTCAATTTTAAATGCCTATTTAAGAAAATCACTCACACACTGTCCATAACCACTTTATCCTTTTCAGATAAAGCCTATCCTGGGAATACACCCTTTAAGGAACGGCATTCCTCAATAGGGATCATTTACACACATTCACACCTACAAAGAATAAACTTTAGCCAGTTTACCTACTAGAATTTTTTTATGAAGTGGGAAGAAACTGGACCACCCAGAGGAAACCCTGTGGAACTGGGAAGATCATACAAACATTTACCAACTGCCAGCCTTGAAAATAAAACTGTAATGGTGTGTGGAATTGAAACCTGATGCACCACCGCACTGCTCCAATACAATATTTACTTACTCTAACAGATAGACATTCTCATAAGTGTCGGAACAAACTAGGTTAAAAAGTGAATGCAAGAAATTCAATTCACTATATTTTCTTTTTTTTCTCTGTCTGGTGTGGTTACGCCTCTGTTTAAGCTTTTCTCATCATGCAAACAAGTGAGCTAACCTAAATCAACTAAGTCATATTTTCCAAAAAGGTTGATTAGAACATTAATTGTTCATATTGAGCTTTCACTTTAAAAAAGACAAATTTTTACTGTTAATTATGAGCAGTTGCATACCAGAATGTTTTAATAGCCCTAAGTTCTCATTTGGAAATTGCAAAAGTGTAACAGTATAATTAAAAATGTAAAAAAAAATTAAAAAAAAAAACCAATCCAGACTGCTTATTTATAATGAAAATTATTGGCTAAAATGTTCAGCCTTGGTCTTGGAGTAATATATGAGACAAATGATCTGTTGGAAATATTTGTAATGAAAGGAAAGTTTGCGATTAAGCCATTTATAGGAGAACCATACATGAGGTATATTAGGCATTTTTAGTTTATACTGTGTGTAAGCATTGTTAAGACAAAAAGTCAAAAGCTATCCAGCTTAATAGACTGTGGTATTTTTAGAGAATGCATAATTCATTCCCCATATTTGCACTCTCAGTCATTCAGTGACCAACACCCCCTGGAGAACTTTAAAGTTGGTGTTTCTAAAAAGCTCTTTTTAGGGAGTCCCTGTGGTGCAGGTTATTCTTCCTTGACTGAGTAAAGTTTTATTGGATGGCTGAACACTCAGTTGACTGTGAGATTTATGATCTTGACAGTAAGTATCACAAGTGAATATATTTAGAAGAGCTTTTACAATGCAGTGCAGCTGAGTGTACACATGGAAAATTGCGAGAGGAGAAGGTATGCAGAACTCATGAGCAAGAATGCATGATTCTCTATTATTGAGCCATAATGATATACAGGAAGTGATTTATGCCTAGGTTTAATTATTTGCAGGAAAGTAATTTGTTATGCTAAAAAATGACAGTAGCTTTGTTGTGTAATTCAATAACACACAAATAATAAATTGGTCAGTTGTACTACGGGAGCTGTTTTAGTTTTGTAATGCAATTAAATTTTGTAATGTGTGTTACTCTAAGGTAAAAATTCAACAGATTATTATTTTATTCTGTTTTGCATAGGATCAAAATAGTGAAAAGTAAATATTGAAAAATATGTGTACAAGAATGTCTTCTAATAAGTTTACATACAACATGCAATTTCCAAAAGCAGAGATTCATAGCTCTTTTCATGAAGGCCTACAAATGTCACCTTTTTCTTCACAAGCAAACCACCCTATTACTGTATGTAATATATTATTATTTTGTTTTATTTATTTTTTAACCATATAATGACTTGCATCATTATCACTAGCAGTCAATGACAGCAAGTTTTTAGAGGTATAATGAAACAAATGACCAAACAAATAAATAAAATAACAAATGTCATTGCAATATCCCCCTCCGCTTGTAATTCCCACATTTTTAATCTCTTGTTATGTTCTTACAAACTCTTATTTGAACTAAAATCAATCAATAAATAAATGAATAAATAAATAAATAAATGTGATGAGAACTCAAGGATTGGGACTAAACAGCTGTGTGTCCATAAGAAAACCAAAGTAAAGTAAAGTTAGTAAAGATGCTAGCAAGATTAAAGACTGGACTTTGGAACAATCCTCTGGAGGCAGTGGTATGATCTGGGGTTGCTTCAGTTGGTCAGGTCTACAAGTTATAAAGTCAGCTGTCTTAAATAATGTACTAAATGTTCCATCCAGTTGTTCCATCAATTATTATTTTTTTCTTTCCCTGATGGCATGGGCATGTTCCAGTACTCAAATTGAGTGTTTCTAGGAGCATGAGCAATCACGTTTAAACACAAACTTCCAACCAGATTGCACAGAGTAATCAAAAATAAAGATAAAATACTAGAGAGTGAGACTATTTTTTGGCCAGGATGTTTATTTAATATCTAATATTTTTAAAATAATTTTCACAAGTAAAAATGTTATTGTCATGACTGTTTCTTAAATTGTATATGAGAACTTTCCAGTGCAAAAATACTGTATATGCCATTAGGGCATATATAAAAATCTTAAGCTATATGATTGGATAATGAGTTATGGAATTTTACGAATTTAAATGGATCTGCTTGCTGCTAGTGCTGCTTTCCAAATCTGATGATCAGAACGTCTATTGTGAAACAACTCATTTTAAAAATGATTCTATTGTATTTAACAGTACTGCTTATGCATGAATCACAACATTATAAAAAAAATGTATATACAAACTTTACAACTTTATATGCAAAATTATAACAGATTAAGTATTTTATTTTGTTGTCACTATCTATCTATCTATCTATCTATCTATCTATCTATCTATCTATCTATCTATCTATCTATCTACCTATCTTATCTTTAATATCATTTTATCCTGGTCAAGAGTCATAGTGTGTCCTGAACACTGTGAGGCCAGGGGTCATGAGAAAATGAAGTCCCAGAGACTGCATATTCTGCACATCACCCTCACCCTCTTCAACGAGCACTCCTGGACACTGATTGCAAATGTGTGAATGTATGTACAGTATGTGTGTATGTGTGTGCATGCATGTGTACAGGACTTAAGAGAAAAAAAATCACTTGTTTCGCACTTACCTGTGACTTTGGTTTATGTTACTTACAGTTACACAAATATAGTGACATGATCAGTCCGAATCTCTTTCAAGATTCCAACTCAGGAGATTGTGTGAAAAAAGTTTTTTTTAACACTGCATGCAGAAATTTTTGTAAATAGGTTTATAGGTTTATAGGTATAGCTTTTGGGTATTGCATTGCATTGTTCACTAAAACTGGCACAAAGTAATACCCGTTACAGTCCAATCTAATGGCCTGACAATATCCATACCTATTCTTTTGAAGTAGACATTGATCACAGTGGGAGGGTGCTTTTGGAGTGGCCAGTGGATTTACCAGCTGACATTGCTGACAGGACACACACTGGTGTGTTCACATAATGGTAAACCAATAAAAATTGCTATAAGTCAGTCTTGTGCTTCATCTACATACCCCTACATGCCCTGCCATCAGATTGCCAAGAGATTCTCTCAGTGGCTTTTTGGTATCAGTAACTTTCTTCTTTAGCTTGAGTGTCTTGTGTCGCCCAATAATAATGAAAAAAAAACGCAGGTGAGAAAGTGCAAAGTTAGGTTAAGTTTTATGTCCATCAATTCTTCTTACTTGATCAGAGGCATGTTTTAGGGTATGCTGGACTACTATTTCAAAAGGAAATCCCCAGTTAGAGGAATCCCTGGAAGGGAAGGAGGGGTGGAAATCCCTCACCCTGAAAGCAGAGCTGACATTGATGAACTCAGCTACACCTCTCATTTCTGAGATGGTGAGGATGGGGAAACAGGAGGGAAGAGACAGGGAAGGATGAGGAAGAGAGAAAGGAAAAGGTTGTAAAATAGGACCACCTGCTTTCTGATATGCCACCAAATGACTGTTAGCCAGTTGTGCCGCCTCTGTCACTGGTGGATGGCAGGCATCTTGGGGCTGTAGTAGGCCATGCTTGCTGTATGAAAGTTATAGAAGTATAGAAGTACTTGTGTTTTTTTCTCATGGGTTCACCCCACCTGCTCCAGGAATGCCTCCTTACTGAGAGGTACTCCAGCTTGCTGTGTGCTGGAAGCTGTTGGTAAATGAGACTGCAGCACCCCTGGCTTGCACCATGCCCCAGAAGGAACTGCCGGTACTCTGCTGGAAGAGGGCTCAGCTGCAGTGCATCATTCTTCAATGTTCTGGGTATTGGGCACACCAGTGTGACAGGTTTACTTGTCCACAAGAGACTGAAAAAGGGAGGTAGATGTGAGTCAGTTTTATGATTGCACTCATTTTGAATGCTCTTCAGTTATGTTCAGCATACTCATACATATAACACCCCTCTCCCCCCCTCCACAGGTGCTGCTGATGAACTCCTCTCGCTCACCAATAAATAACCTTGATACCAAGCCACAGCTGAATGCCATTAGATGTTAGATGTTGGCTTCATACATCTCTCTCTCACTGTTTGCAGATAATGCTCAACCATGCCTACACTGCCATATGATGAAAGGATAACACTAAACCATGCATAAGGAGACTCAATTTGAGACTGTCTTGAGCACAATATGTGTATCACATGTGAAACATAAAAGGAAATGTAATTTAAGAAGATAATATATAATAGTAACAAAATGTTATGATCTACCTATATAAAGAAAATGTTTTTCATTATAATAGCCTAATTATTAATAATCTCATGATAATAGCAATTTATGTGCTTTGTTCCCTGCTCGCTGCCCATGTAGGGTTGCTGAATTGATGGAAAGCTCTATTAAAATAGGTGGCAGTGTTTGTTCATGGAGCACAAGAGCTATGCTGTCTCACAAGGCAGGTTTGGTTATTCCACACATCTGTTGACTTATGCCTAACTCTTTAGTAATTAGGCTGGCTAATAGCTTGCTGTGAGGAGGCCTGGTGCATGCAGCAACTCCTGAGAGAGCTCACCACAGGAGAAACAGCCTGTAATTGAGTGGTCAGTCACACACACACACACACACACACACACACACACACACACACACACACACACACACACACACACACACACACACACATATCAAAATGACTGAATACAATCAAAGAGAAATACTGGAAATTAGTTATTTCTCTCTCCACTCCCATGTGCAGTCATTAAGAGGAATAATTTAATCATGGTTTCCATCTTAGTGATACATTCCTTGTAAAAGTAAGCTTTGGATTGTTTCATTAAAGATTCAGACTTGGCCTTGGATTCTCCACCTAAAAATAACTTTCACTGATGACCGTCTCCCTTTTGACTATTTTCACATGTTATGAAAGCACAAGCTGCATGTCCATGTAGTTTCCATGGGGACCCTGAAAGACATATAATGGCTGTTATAAGCATATAGAAGACCCAATATCCATGTTTATTCCTTTATTTTGAACAGTTTTTTTTTTTTTACTGGCAAAGGTTATTGTAGGACCAAAAGCTGACCTGTAACACTTTAACCCTGAATTGAATGTCATTTCAATCCACGGGGTCACACATCTTATATATGCAAGTTTTCTGAAATTGTGAGCAACCCGGAGAACAATGAGAAAATCCATGTGGACACAACAAGAACATAAAAAGCTGAACTGTATCCCAGCTCAGAATTGAACTGAGGACCCTGGGACAGTGAGGAAGCTCCCACTTCACCACCACGCAGGCCTTAATATAGCCAGCTAGCTTAAAATATAAAATATGATTGGTTTAAAGGAACACCTCTAGCTGGTGACTTATCATTAATAAACAATATAAGAAGACTAATTCATAGAACATGATAAGAAAGATTTTGACAATCTATAAATGTGAACCTGCACATATTGTTAACCAACAAACAGCCAAGTCAAAAACGAACACAAATTACAGATAAATAATGAAATAATCAGAGATGCATAATCAATTAGCTATGATACTAAATCTTCTCTTCTTCTAATTTTTCTCACATGAAAAGTAACTCCATTCAGCATTATTTGTGTTAGTTACTGACATCTAATTACTATATCTATTAAGATATTTTGAGGCATTAGATTTGACCCCCTGTTTGATGTCTGTTTCAAACATCCACACTAAAACAGAGATTGGCACCTTCATTAGTAGTAGCACTGCAGTTGAAGTGGTCCAGTTCGCCTGACCTCTCAAGACTTGGCTTTTTGAGACACATACACTTGATGCTTTGTATCCATCCTCTCACTCAGCTTTTGCCCTTTGATCAATTCTTTGAAGCAGCATGCCATAAAAACCTTTCAGAAACCCTAGTCTTTTCAGGCATCAGGGATAATCAAGCAAAGCCTCTGAACCCAGGATTTACACTAATGAAGACAACATCACAGCATTTGTTTGAGGTCATCACCTGAGTTCCTCCTTACCAGTGTCTGCCTTCAACTCTCTCTCTCGCTCTCTCTCTTATCACCAACAAAAGTGTGGAAAGATGAAATTGACCTTCATCATAAACAGCCTGTTCTGAACCTAATACAAAATCAAAAGGCTCAAACTTGTAAACACTTTGAGTGCTTTCTCTGCTCTGCAATTGTATTGTACAGTAGTGCTAATATTCCCTGAATTTACGTGACTCATTTCCATCTGCGTGTAATTTTGACTTTACTCAAAAAAGAAAAAGAGAAAAAAAAAAGAGCAAATTCTCAGCAGACCAAAGGAATGATCCTTACAGGTACATGTGAGTAATGCACTGCATTGTGTCAATGTTTTTACTGAGGTCCTGCTGCTTCCTCAAACACCATATGCCTTGGATTACATTTAGATAACTATGTTATTATACCAAGCCTGGCAAAAGCTCTATTTGTGATGAAATTTTGAGGGAAGACTGTCTCCTATTATATCCCAATTAGAGATGGAAAAAACCACAATCTAAAGTTCAAAGAAAAATATCTGAAGTATAAAAGGGTATGTGCTAATGGAACAGCTACATGGAGTGAATATAATTACAGCACACTGAAGAGGTTCCAGATTTTGTCGTTTGTTTAAATAGAAACAATAATTAAATTTTGAAATTTTGCCCTTTTGGGGCTGTGTTTTGGTGAGAATAGTGACTGTCACACTACTGTGCATTGCTATTTACTGAGTACATACTGAAGCTACCAGAATCACAATCTCTACCATATTATTATGTAGATGCATATTTTTTTTTTCTGAGATTGCTTACCTTTTTGGTCACCATGAAGGTGCTTTTCATGAAGTGGAGGATGTTCCGTCTTCCTTAGGACCAATACTATTCGTAAAACTATTTGAGACTATAATAAGGCAAAGATTACTCTGTTGAAAAATATAGTTGTAAAAGACTAGGCCTATATAATTACAAACACAAATTGAACTGGCACAGCTCACTTTACTCTTTGATGGAATTCTAAAGAAGGCTTTATATATATATATATAAACATTGTCAGTTAACCCTGTCACTTTGATGGTGCCCTATATCTTAAATAGGAAATAACACAAAATACCACACGGTCAGACGAAAATTATCCACACTGGAGTTGTATAATATTTATGTTACACAATTATTGTTTAAGGGCATGATCTGGTGTTTTTGGTCATTATCACTTGCGTTACTTATGTACATGTACACACTTCTTCTTCTTTCCTTCTCACCCTGTACTCTCACAAAAGGTTTACATTGAGTTTACGTTTTAACAAGACAACAATTCAAAGTGTACAGCCAAACAGTAGTGGCTTAAGAAAAAGTCCTGAAATGGCCCAGCCACATTCTGGTCCTGAACCTAATAGAGCATCTCTGGAGAAACCTCTAAAAAATGTGTCTGCACCAAGGCTGTCCATCCAACCTGGTTGAGCTTAAACAATTCTGCCAAAAGAACTAAAGAAACATCAACATGTTTGGTGTGCCAAGCAGTCTGTCATTACTGAGCCTGTGATTACTGCCAAAGGTCCTTTTACCAAGTACTCAGTGATGGGTCGGACTACTTACAGTATGTACATGAAATATTTCAGCCTTTTTTTTTTTTTTTTTACAAACAAATAAAACATTCCAGGTGGCACGATAGTGTAGTAGTTAGCACTGTCGCCTTGCACCTCCAGGATCCGGGTTTGATTCCCGGCTAGGTACGATTCTGTCTCTGTGTGCATGGAGTTTGCATGTTCTCTTCATGCTTGGTGAGTGTCCTCCGGGTTCTCCGGTTTCCTCCCACAGTCTAAAAACCTGCAGATTGGGCTAACTGGCGTTCCCAAATTGGATTGGCACCCTGTCCAGGGTGTACCCCACCTTGTGTCCTAGTCTCCTGGGATATGCTCCAGGCTCCCCTGTGATCCTGAATACAGAATAAAGAGGTATAGATGATGATTGAATGAGTGGGAGTAAAACATTCCAAGAATCTGCTTTTACTTTGTCATTGTGGAATATTCTGTGTAGAATGATGATGATAAAAAAAAATAAATAAATAAAAAAAAAATCATAATTTTCCCATAAGAAATAATGAAAACTCAAATTATTCGTTCCACAGCCCTAAAATGAAATACATAAAAATAATTAATACAATCTATAAAATGAAAGTAAAACAAATTAATCTGCACTTTACCTTTAAAAAAAGTCCTAATAAATCCTGATAGATAAGTGTTTCTGTTGGTGCGCGCAGGTGCCGTGTGTGTGTGTGTGTGTGTGTGTGTGTGTGTGTGTGTGTGTGTGTGTGTGTGTGTGTGTGTGTAATTATCCACTTCCCTCGCCTCGTTTTTCACAGTAACACCCTCCTCCCTCTCCCCACCTCACTTTTTAAGTTTCACAACACACACACACACACGCACACACACACACACACACACACACACACACACACACACACACACACACACACACACACACACACACACACACAATGGAAGCACTGTTTTAACAGGAAAAAAAGAAATCTCTCTGAGACTGGCATGAGCGCATACTAAAGGAATCACTTTTTAAGTTTCACAACAAACACACACAAACACAGTTTTAACCTTTGAAAAGAATCGCGACAGAGCAGAGTTTCTGTGTGTTTGTGAAGCCGGGGAGGGGGTGAAAAGTAGGGGTGGGCGTATCGATCCTTAATATCGATACTTTTGATATAGTGTTGTATCGGAAATGATCGATCCAAAACGTAAAATATCGATATTAAGGGCTTTTTTAAACCAGTGATTTTATTTAGTTTTCATGAAATATAATATTTAAAATAAAATGAGCCTGTATATAACGCTTTCTCTTGCGCAGCTCTTTTCTTATGTTTTAGTTATATTGGATCTTCAGCATGAAGCGTCATCACCATAGTTGTTGTAACAAAACGTAACCATGGGTAATATAAACCACAAATTAACAATGCTTATACTAACTATAGTAACTATATAGTGTGTGTGTGTGTTTAATTTAACCATGAAATGGACACTATAGGATTGCTTTTTTAAGCTACAAGTGGATAGGCTATACTGTAGACTAAATTTAATATTTAAATTTAAATTTGTTATTTCACCTAGGTGATTCCCCAAAAGCAGTAAATATTACAAGGAGCCTTGCTGAAATGATTGTATTACTATTCTTGTAGTTTTCATGCAGTTTCATCTCACACATGACTAATTACAGGCACACTAAGAGCAAATCACATCACAAATCACAGATGTAGTCAGATTTAGCAAAATTATGCAATCGTTTCATAAATTGTGATACAGTGATATCCCCTATGCAAGAAAGTAAATGTAATTTATGTTTAGTGCTAAAAATAAAAATCAAATATCGGTATCGGTATCAGTATCGGGTCGATATTGGCCCTGTATTTACTTGGTATCGGATCGATAAAAAATTTTGCAGTATCGCCCACCTCTAGTGAAAAGGCGAGAGAGCGTCTGTACGTGTGTCAGGGTGTTTGCGTGTGTGTGTGTCGGTGTCAAATTACGTGCACGCACACACATAAGAGAGGCTGAAAGAATTCCGTAGCGCAAGAGTGACGAAAAAAAATCTTTGCTCGGTTTGCGGAACACTCGTAAACCACATTATATATATATATATATATATATATATATATATATATATATATATATATATATATATATATATATATATATATAAATTATGCATATTACGCATATCATTTTTTTTGTTAAATAGTAAATTAAAAATACAAATTTATTATTAGACTAGCATAAATACCATTCATTTACAGGAAAATAATTTATAGAAATAGAGAAATAGTTAAAAGGTTAAAGGTAAAAATAATCAGATCAGCATTTGGCACATCTGCTCATAGCTTTCCTTCTACTCAACATTTAGATTTTATTCATGGTGCAAGCTTCAGTATTCATAGTGTAGGTACAATTTTTTTTTTTTGAAGTAAGCCATGCTGTGTCATGCTGTAGTGTGTGTGTCTGCTTGTATTGAGGATTTTGCAAGCTTGTAGGTTCATTGCTGTTGTTTCTGTGTCTTCTGCATAGTCTCTGTATACATGATAAACTATTGTGTTGATTGGCTCTGTTGAGTGGCACATATAGTCAGGCCTACCTCGGGAAAAAATGCACTATATTTGTCCAAGAAAGTGCTAGATGCAGTGATGTAATCTGGTAAAACTGCTCGTAACTTTTCTTCTACTTAACATTTTGGTTTCATTTATGGCGCAGATTTAACTTTAGGCAAATACCAAAGGATCAGCAAAGTTAAATTCTATCCAGCCAGTTTTGCATGATGCTGTGATAAAATCTGTCTGGACAGACATACAAACATACAGACGGAAATATTTCTGAGACTGGTTTCGGGTCCTCCAGTGTATTGAACGTAAAGATATTGAAATTGCAAATTCAGACCAATGTACAGTACAGTCAAAACCTTTCTTCTATTTATACTGTATAGACTATCTTGTTATGTCCATCATGCACATCCCTGTGTATGATCTGTTACTATAGAAACAATGATATATTAAAATGAGTGGATTAATTTAAAACTTGCTTACTGCTACAGTCTGAGTAATGCTTTTCACCAAGATGAAATACACAACTCTGATTGAGGTATAATGTTGAGGTATAATGTTTATATTGAGGTATATTGAGGTATAATGTTTTTATACAATAGTGGTGAAAGAAGTGTGATTTATACTAACCTTCTTCAATCAAAACCATAATGCTGTATGTTATGTAATTTATTCTCACTTTTCCCTGTTTATTAGCATATAATCACTATTTATCTTGATCAGTATATTCAAACAGGGAAACATTTTGCAAAAGAGATATTACCCAGTAATCATCCTAAGATGATCTTACAAGGATATTCACACACAATGTACTGTAATTTCATATTTAAATAGATTAGCAGCATTCCTATATTAGCAGCTCATTACCAGAGCTTATGGCAGACAAAGTGCATGGACAAATATTTATTTATTTATTTAGAGTTGTATTTTTTTGTAGGTGTTCCCTTTGTTTTAAAGTTTTGTCTTAAAGAAAAAAAGATCCTTCAAGGTTAATTGATGTAACATCCAGGAAGTATAACCAGGAACTGACTTATTTTACAGATGTAATACAACATTTAATATACTGTAGCTATAAATAGGAACAATGTGTCATTTATTTTTTTCAATACATTTAAATTTAGGGCTTGCTAACCCTATAACAGCACACTCATTTGATTTTCCTTCTTCCTCATTGGATATTTATGGTTGAGAGGATTTTTTGTATTAATATAACTACAACTGATAATGTAGTAAAAAAATGTAATAAATAAATGAAACAATCTAGTCTCCTTGTGCAGACCCCTAGAGTCACAAACGATTGACATTCCACAAGCAAGAAGGATGACACACTGCCTAAAAATAATAATACTCAGCTTCTGACAAGTATATAATGAAGAGGAAGCTTGTCACTAACTCGCTTTACATTAATGTTCTTTTGTGTGGTAGTCAGGGAACTGAGAAAGTTTACATGAAAAGTGAGCTCTTTGTAATTACTTGCAGTTATGGGACAAAATGTTGAGGTTAGGGGGGAAAAAAGGATGCCAGCAAGCAAAGAGGATTTACAGTTCAGCAAAGGCAAGGAGCTTCAAAAGCAAGTCGAGCTATTGTCAGAAAGTAATTCCATTTTGTGAATATGCGCTTGACTGCTTATAGTGACAGCCTAGTCTTCAGCCTGTCTTTTCTAGCATCTCTGCCTACGCCAAACACAGACAGAATGTCATTTCCACATTCACAAATGCTCCAGTAAGAGCATGCTTTTTGGCTTTTTTCTCCAAGAACCAAATGTACTCCACACTGATGAATGTTGAAATGAAATATAAATAGGTAAATACAGAAATTCTCTCTTTTAGCAACAGATTTTTCATCAAATAAAGGCATTTTTAGAAGCACGTTTAGGTCCACACACACACACACTCACACACACACACAAACCCACACACACATTCCCTAGAGAACAAAAGCCCACAAGGAGAGAGATAAATACTGTGTACATGTATTGAATATGAAGATTTCAAAAAGGGTGGGGTGAGGGAACTAAGGGTGTTGTAACGATTTTAATGAGTTTAGCGTTCTCTTGTCTACTCATCACATCATGACAAAACAATAGGACTGCAAATACCTGCTAGGAAGAAGATAAACTGCCTGAGAAACATCACAGAAGAATGAAGACAAACAATGTCTGTGGTCTGTTCTGAAGTAAGAGGCACTCTGAAGAGGAAACAGGCTGTCATTGCTAATTATGCTAGGTCAAGGGTTCTAAACTTTGCATTTTGATAGCCCAGATGGAGAAAAAACTGGAGCCTTGGGCAACAGATTATCTGCAGGAATAATAATAGTCATGCTTGTTTGCTCTTAGTGCTTTTTAATTTAGCTTCCTAGATTATTTCTTTGTGTTTGAACAGTATTGTATAAATAGACTCTTTTTTCTCTCACAAATTCAAATTCCAATTGAAATTTTATTTGTCACACACACAACTGTACACAGAAAGATGTCTCGACAAAAAACAAAAAAAAACAAAAACAAAAAAAAAAATGTGTGAAATAAGTTAAAATAAGATAAGATTTAAATGAAATAAATCCACAAAAAAATTTAAACTGACCTAAAAAATAAAATTTACATTAGGGACAAAAATGACAAAAGATAAAAATAAAATAAAAAGGGAGTACAATCCCTTCCTAAATTCAAATAAAAATGGAAAGAGGAAAATATAATATTTGGAAAATGAAGTAGCAGTAGTTACAATTGTCAAGACAAAGTGCACATAGGTTCATGTTTTGTAATTTTGCATGTATTACTATATGTTAAATTCATTTCAGAACTGTATTTTCATGGCAACCTCAACAATTATGTAAAACACAATCCTTTCATGTTTCGTTAGATTAATAATGACAACCTAAAGGCTCGTTGTCATTTATAAAGGCCTATAGAATAAACATGATTATGCAATCAAACCCAAATGTGGCTAACTTTAATTTCATGTTAAATTTTCTCTAAAATGAAGGGAGTTTGGACTCTTGTGTTCCTGTTAAGAATGGTTTGCAACACAGGAGCCTAAATTACCTAATTTTCCTTTTTCATTTAGCCAGAGTAAAGCCTTACTTTTACTTTACAATGATTATCCAAATAGTGTCTCAAATTAACAATACAATAGGAGATTAAATTCTTATTAGTTATATGGTTTACATGGGTCACTTGGGCAGAGTGAGGCTTTAGTTTCATCTTAGCAAGTGCACAGTTCTTCATACACATGTTACCAACTGCTGCAGAGAAAAAGTGATGATTTCACATGCAGATAGTGATCAAAACAGACATGTTAATATGGGTAAAAGCAGGCAGTAGTGGAGGCTGAGTGAGGTGTGGGTTTAATCTATCCATGGTCAGGCCCAACTAAGCATGACAGCTCGCTTTTCCCCCTCTTTTAAAATGCACAATGAGATATCCATAATGCATGAGGGAACTACTTCATGTAGTGCCTGCTCTCTACAACAGAGCACATTATTGTATAGAACAGCCCTAGCTATTAGTAAACACCAACACAGAATGCTGAGTGTGGAAGTATTCTGTTTTTTGTTTTTTTTGTACCATAATCTTAAAAGGTTCTAACATGAAGTCAACATAGTCTACTCATAAACTAATGATGCATATGATTTTCCTTACTGCTGCAGTTATTATTTCATCTAAAATGTGTGACGATCCAGTTTCTGAAAACTCCTTCCTTACAAATGCCTAGATAGGCAATTTCATGAATAAATAGTTACAACAGTTATCTTATAATTCTTAACCATCAGTGGGTGATTCATGCCAATACAGTAAATACTATTCAGCAATTTAAAAAAGCCATGTGTTTCAGAGTTGTGCTATAGAGTCTCTGAACTAATGATATATCAGTTTTGAACACAAAGTTTTGGAAAATAAATATATCTTGCCTTGCCAAACGTTCTCTCTTGTTTTAAACAAGCTGCCATGTTGGAAGTTGAGTCAGGATTCAAGTGCAGATGGTTGTTTATAATGTTTTAACTATACTGAAATAAAGAAAACAAAAAACAAGGTACTAACAGGAACATGAAAACTAGGAGTATGGCTAATGCTAATGCTAACACAAACAACTTTGACAAAGACAACATAGTAACATTAGCAGAGAAAAGGCCAGGGAAAATAAGACAGAGGAAAGACAAAACCAAACTAAAACACTGACTTTAAAATGACAAAATGATGAGAAAAAACACTGTGCAGGTGAAAAGAATCAGGACAACATGACTGATGTTACATTACATTTTATCTGTATCTGATGCAGAAAAGCTGGACTACTGTAATGCATTACTGGGTGGCTGTCTTGCATCCTCAATTAACAAGCTACAGTTAGTCCAAAATGCAGCCGCCAGGGTTCTCACTAGATCCAGAAAATATGATCACATAACCCCAATATTATCATCCCTGCACTGGCTACCTGTTCAGTTTAGAATTAATTACAAAATAGCATTACTTACGTACAAGGCTCTAAACGGTTTAGCTCCCACATACCTAACCAGTCTTCTGATACGTTACAATCCACCACGTTCCTTAAGATCAGAAAACTCCAGACTTCTGGTAGTTCCCAGAATATCAAAATCTACAAAAGGAGGTA
>JAAGKR010007687.1:2052-35211 GCA_011419295.1 Clarias macrocephalus | reverse complement strand
AGAGAGAGAGAGAGAGACAGAGAGACAGAGAGACAGAGAGAGAGACAGAGAGAGGAGGCGGAGTTTCGGGGTGAATTGAGACTGACGTGTAGTGACATTGACAATGACAAGAACACTGCTGCTGAAGATGCTGCTGCTCTATTTTACTTGGAGATGACATGACAAGTAGCTTTCTCTTTCTCTCTCTCTCTTACACACACACACACACACACACACACACACACACACACACACACACATGCCATACTCATGCACATGATAAATAAATATATAACAGCACTCTGACAGTTTGATTGGCGCACAATTATTTCTGATAAAAGCTCTTCAACCAAAACTAGTGTTCAGTTTCCAGTCATTATTAAAGTGTAGAATAAAGTGCGGCATGAGGGTCCTGACGACACCCCGAGGCTGATTACTTTCCTAAAACTACAGGTTTACTGTCCAGCCAATTAATAAGCGATTTAATTTTAGTTTCTTGTTTGATCCCTAAAATTTCAATTCATTGGGTAAAATATATGCCTAGTTAGCTAGATATATACGATAGATAGATATATACGATAGATAGATATATACGATAGATAGATAGATAGATAGATAGATAGATAGATGAGATTTTTATCAGCAATAGTGTCTTATACTAAAATTCTTTTCATAAAAATGTGCTTTTATTTGTGACCAAAAAGCTTGTAAAAGTCCACAAATATTAATAATAAATAATAAACAAATAATAATTGAAATTTAATTAAATTAAATTAATTTAATTTAATTTTAACCTTATTTTTTAACTAACTATATATACCGTGGAACCTTGGATTACGAGCATAATTTGTTCCGGAAGCGGGTTCATATTCCAAAACATTCGTAAACCAAATAGAATTTTCTCATAAGAAATTAAATTAAAACTCAAATTATTCGTTCTACAACCCAAAACAATAAATACATAAAAATAATTAATACAATATATAAAGTCTAAATAAAACAAATTAAACTGCATTTAACATTTAAAAAATGTAAAAATAAATCCCGACAGATTAGTGTTTCCATTTGTGCACACAGGCGCCGTTTATGTGTGTGTGTGTGTGTGTGTGTGTGTGTGTGTGTGTGTGTGTGTGTGTGTGGAATTAGCCCCTCGCCTCGTCTTAAACAGTAAAACTCCTCCTCCCTCCCCCCACCTCGCTTTTTAAGTTTCACAACTAACATGCACAATGTAAACACTGTTTTAACAGGGGGGAAAAAAGAAATCTCTCTAATGACACTTGCGTGAGCAGACTAACGGAATCACTGCTGTAAAGTAAAAAATAAAAAATGACAAATGAACCAGCAGTTCAATGACAAATTACACAGGAGGGAGAGGGGGAGATGTTGATTACACCAGGAAGAGACGAGCACTAAGACCCATAATTCTGCAGAGCAAGAGAGAGAAAAATCATTGGCTCAAGTTGTGATCACTTGCCGCTCGGAGGCTCATACGTGATACATGATACTCGTAAACTAAGATTTTCGCTCGGTTTCCAATTCAAAATGTATTTAAAATCTTTGTTCGTCTTGCAGAACACTCGTAAACTACGTTACTCGCAATCCGAGGTTTCACTGTATATATATAATTGCACTGGATTTTAGTTAGGGGTCTCAGTGTAAAGGGATTTTTTTTTTTCATTTTCATTTTGAAATCCATTCATCATTTTCTTTCCACTTCATAATTATGTGCCACTTTGCACATGATAGTTGAAAATGTGGAAAAGTTCAAGGGATATGAATACTTTTGCAACATGGACAAAATTGTTGGTACCCTTCGGTCAATGAAAGAAAAAACTCACAATGGTCACAGAAATAACTTTAATCTGACAAAAGTAATAATAAATAAAAATTCTATGAATGTTATCCAATGAAAGTCAGACATTGTTTTTCAACCATGTTTCAATGGAATTGTTAAAAAAATAAATAAACTCATGGAACAGGCCTGGACAAAAATGATGATACCCCTAGAAAATACTGAAAATAATGTGACCAAAGGGACATGTTAATTCAAGGTGTGTCCACTAATTAGCATCACAGGTGTCTACAATCTTGTAATCAGTCAGTGGGCCTATATATAGGGCTCCAGGTAGTCACTGTGTTGTTTGGTGACATGGTATGTACCACACTCAACATGGACCAGAGGAAGCGAAGGAAAGAGTTGTCTCAGGAGATTCGAAAGAAAATTATAGACAAGCATGTTAAAGGTAAAGGCTATAAGACCATTTCCAAGTCGCTAGATGTTCCTGTGACTACAGTTGCACATATTATTCAGAAATTTAAGATCCATGGGACTGTAGCCAACCTCCCTGGACGTGGCCGCAGGAGGAAAATTGATGACAAATCAAACAATCCGAATGGTAACAAAAGAGCCCAGAAAGACTTCTAAAGAGATCCAAGATGAATTTCATGCTCAAGGAACATCAGTGTCAGATCGCACCATCCGTCGTTGTTTGAGCCAAAGTGGACTACATGGGAGACGACCAAGGAGGACACCATTGTTGAAAACAAATCCTAAAAAAGCCAGACTAGAATATGCCAAACTACATGTTGACAAGCCACAAAGCTTCTGGGAGAATGTCCTATGGACAGATGAGACAAAAATGGAACTTTTTGCCAAGGCACATCAGCTCTATGTTCACAGACGGAAAAATGAAGCATATCAAGGAAAGAACTCTGTCCCTACTGTGCAACATGGAGGAGGCTCGGTTATGTTCTGGGGCTGCTTTGCTGCATCTGGCACAGGGTGTCTTGAATCTGTGCAGGGTACAATGAAATCTCAAGACTATCAAGGGATTCTAGAGAGAAATGTGCTGGCCAGTGTCAGAAAGCTGGGTCTCAGTCGCAGGTCATGGGTCTTTCAACAGGACAAAGACCCAAAACACACAGCTAAAAACCCCCAAGAATGGCTAAGAGGAAAACGTTGGACTATTCTAAAGTGGCCTGCTATGAGTCCTGACCTCAATCCTATGGGGCATCTTTGGAAGGAGCTGAAACATGTCTGGAAAAGGCGCCTTCAAACAACTGGAAACAACTGGAGCAGCTTGCTCATGAGGAGTGGACCAGAATACCTGCAGACAGGAGCAGAAGTCTCACTGACAGTTACAGGAATCGTTTGATTGCAGTGATTGCCTTGAAAGGTTGTGCAACAAACTATTAAATTAGGGGTACCATCGTTTTTGTCCAGGCCTGTTCCATGATTTGAAATGCAACATGGTTGAAAAACAATGTCTGACTTTCATTGGGTAACATTCATAGAATTCTTATTTATTATTACTTTTGTCAGATTAAAGTTATTTCTGTGACCATTGTGAGTTTTTCTTTCATTGACCGAAGGGTACCAACAATTTTGTCCACGTGTGTGTGTGTGTGTGTGTGTGTATATATATACCATTTGCCTTGCAAAAGTATTTCTCAATTGTTTCTTCAGCAGGCTCTCTTGTCATGTTATCAATCAATCAATCAATCAATCAATCAACTTCTCTATCCTTGCAGCTTTTACATCTGACACTGGAGGCTCCTTACAGAATTTTTTTTACAATATTATTTAGTTTTGTTTTTTTGCCATAATCCTGTGATTTCCAGCTGCGCGATTGTTGACGCAGCCATTACAGGAAACTAATTAACACTTTCAGTAGTGATGGATTTATAATAATGGGTTACTACAGTATTTTTCCCCCTTTTCTCACCTGTATTTGTGCCAAAATCGAATCTGTGAATGGATTAAATTATTGCTCGTATTATCCTCTAAATTATTCACACCTTGCTGTGAGCCGTGTCCAAGTTTCGCATCTTAAGTTCGAAAATCCTGCAGGTAATTAACTTGTGTTTCAGACCGGCTTGTTCGGTCGGCTTTTCACACCACTGCGGTTGCCAAGTTTTCTCGTGATTCCCTTTCAACACAGGAGTACACCCTACAGACTAGAAAGGGACCATTTGGTGATACAAAATATAGACTGATAAAGCAGATCACTCTTGTTTATTTCCTTCTGTTTTGTTGTATCTCATCCTGTCACGATGCCTGGCTTTACTTTGATACCAGAGTTCTGTGGGGAAAAAAGGAATTACGATAAAATAATCTACACAGGTCACATGTTCCTGCTGAAAATGATATTTTAATGGCGTACAGATTAGCATGAGGAGTTCGGGGTGAAGATGTGAGAGCGGCTGCTGAGAGGAAGCACAAACATCAGTGTGGGCGATTCATATAAGGATTTATTACATAATGTCATATTTATATATTTTATTTTGATCTCAAATGCTGTTCCATATGGTGTGTGTGTGTGTGTGTGTGTGTGTGTGTGTGTGTGTGTGTGTGTGTGTGTGTGTGTGTGTGTGTATTCACATGAACTTCTACAAGAAATATTGCTGTAGCAACGAGAAATCGTCTTAAATCAGCTCAGAGTGAAAATCAGGCAGAAGTTTTTTAAAATGCATCTGTGTGTGTGACGTGACCTTGTGTTGGACTCCTCACTGAATCTAGATTGTGGTTTCTTGCACCTTCTCCAAAGATTTCTGACTCAGAGTGAAATTCATATTTTTGGTTAAATCACAGTTTGGTGAAGATTTGCACATAATTCAATGAGGAAAAACACAATAAAAGCATTGACTGAAAGGCAAAAGAACTTTCAGGAGAACCTTTAATGCACCACACTGATCTAGGAATATTTAAGAGAACTTTAGAGGAAAACGGTTTCTGAGCACCATGATTTCCAAAAACTTTCCAAGAATTTTCTGAGAAACTTTCATACTTGTCTGTATGTGGGAACTTATAGGAGAATCTTTGCTTCTGGCTTCTAGGAACATTTAGGAGAACATCTTATGTTAATTTAGAAACTTTTAGTAGAAGTTTAGGAGAAGCGTTTAATAAACAGTAAAAACTTTTAGAGGGGAAAGTTTCATATCTGGTATAAATCTAGAACTTTTTCAGAGAAAATGTCATGAAGATCATTGATGTATAAACTTTTCAGAAAATTGTAGAGGAATTTTCTCTAAATTTCAGGCTTCTAGGAACTTTCAGGCGACCATTTTATAAACCGTGTCAACATTTTAGGAGAATTTTAGAAGAACCATTTCCTGAATTATAGTAATTTTTTTTAAAAAAAGCTTAATTTAAAAAAGCTTTTAGGGTTTTAGGAGAATGCTTCATGGCTGCACAAACTTTAAGGAGAATTTAAACAAATTTCTGCTCAATGATCCCAGAAGTCGCCAAACGGTAGCGCGAAATCCTGCAGGACTACGACTCGCATCAGCCAAATCCTGCAGGACTACGACTCGCATCAGCCAAATCCTGCAGGACTACGACTCGCATCAGCCAAATCCCCTGCAGGACTACGACTCCCATCAGCCTCACATGACTGTTTGCACCTGATTCACATTTATGGTTAATAAGAACTAGTATTTAAAACATGAGCTCATTGTCAAGCATTTTGTCTTCTGTTGTCATTGTAGCTTAAATTGTCCTGTGGGTTTTTTTTTTTTTTTTTTTTTGGTCGCACTTCTCCTTGTACTGTTTCTTGGTCTTTGTGTCTTCTGTCTTTTTAGTGTAAATAAAAGCAAAAGTTTTTTGCTTCCTTCCACTTGTTCTACTGAACACTGAGATGAAGATCTTTCAATAGAACATTTTATGAACAAAACGTTTCAAGAAGCAGTTAAGAGCATGTGAAGGTTACGGGTTTAAGGTATTTGTCTCCAAAAATGTGCAATATGTTGATTTTTTTTTTAACTGTGTGGTTGTTGGTTGGTTTTTTGATTTCTTTTTTTTTTTATGTTCTTATACCTGGGAGAAAATCATCCACCAGAACAATACACCATTAATATACTGTAGATTGTCACAGTTCATGTCTGTATGCAGCATTTCTACTGTATGTATCTACTGTATGTATGTATGTATGATATTTGTCTCAAGAAAATGTTTTGAGATTTAATAATAATAATAATAATAATAATAATAATAATAATAATAATGTTTTCCTTTTCTTTCAGTTTGCATTCACATCCCTTTTCCTGGAAAACAGTCACATGACTGAAGCAAAACATGAATGAATGTGACTAGTTAAACTAAAGGATCAAAGAGGATTTGATGGTTTCTGGCCTCAATCTTAACATGTTCTCACTTTCATTTGGACTCGGTCTTGACCCGGCTTTACCCCCCCTTATGACTCAATCTCGACTCAATCTCGACTAGCTCTGCCCAAGGACGTGCCTGTGGCGCTCTTCATGATGGCATTAGGAGGTGACAAACACCAGCATGTTTAATCCGTTACATTTTACATTTTGTCCATTTTCTCATTTATTCATTTGGATGTCTGGCCTAAAAAGAAGAAAAAAAACCTTTATATATTTTTAAACATATTTAAGAAAATCTATCCTCAAAAACATTTTTTCTTGTTGTTGCTTCAACAAAATTCAATTCAACAACAATCTAATACTGTAAACTCTGACAAGCAGCATTTTTAAAGCATTGAGGAAATTTGTTGCCTCAAACCATTTAAGTTTTCAAACTCGGTTTGTTAAGTTGTTTGTAATTTTATATTATGTTGAAGACGTGAACAAATTTAAGTAAAATGGACTCAGCCTGAGGAGTTGCTACTTAAAGCCAGTGTTGTTTTCACTAAAATTTATTTTACAGGCACTTATTACAGCACATTAAAGTTATTTTTACACGTTTCCAAGCTGGTTGGGACACTGGGTCGGGGATGATCCGGTAACCCTGGTGCAGACAGAGCTAAGTTACTTAGTGGATTAATAATAACGGATTACTCATGCTAGGGGCGCTGGTAGCTCAGAGGGTTACTGATCGGAAGGTCGAGCCCCAGCTCCGCCAGGCCGCCACTGTTGGGCCCTTGAGCGGGGCCCTTAACCATAGATTTAACTTAACTAGTGGCAGCTCAGCAGGGGTGAGGCTTGAACCCCTGACCCTCTGATTAGCAATACAGAGCCTTAACTCTTGACCCACCACTGCACCAGTGAGGTTCCTTCAGTTGTACTTACTGCATCTACAACTGTTTTGGTATCGTACATCAAACTGGCCTTGACTTGTCTTAACTGAGCGCACTATCCAGAATTTGATCCAGAGACGTGGCCAATGCAAAAAAAAAAAAAAAAAAAAGAAAATAGTGCAATCAAAATTTTTGGTTGTGTAAGACACGTCTACTCAAGTTGCTTGAGAATAATTTTTTTTCTTTATGTTAACATGTTCATGTCAACAACTAATAAAAGAAGCTGATGTTCTCTGATATCAGACATCATGCCACTGTGGTGTTTAAATAATGTTCTTCTCAAGGTTGCGAGAGCCGCACCAGTCAGAAAACCTTCTCCTAAAATACTCCTAACTGTGCCGCTTGATAATGAATCCCTCCTCCTCTGCTCACGAAAGTACCAAGAAAACCCCGTCCTTGTGTCCTGCCCATGAAAATAAGAACCTGTTGTGTGCTGAATGATAAATCAGGACTTTGTCACTCCAACAAAGCTCTTTGCTGCTCGAACATTTTTCAGGTTCATGAAAAAAAAAAAAAAAAAAAAGAACTGAAAAATCATCAGCCAGAAAGAGGTTTTGATTATGAAGTTAATCAGCTCCACATTTGCTGCAAATTGCCTTTTTGCCAGGTTCAACCTGAATATAAGGTTCCATTTGCAGTCATTTAGGACAAGTTCAAAAGGTTTTTAATTTCATGTTTGATAAAAAAAAAAAAAAAGGTTTTTGACAACTTCCCCTGCCGGCTCATATCTTTTTGATTTCCATAGTAAGAGCTCATTCATAAGGACGTGTTTAATGGACACTCCACATAAACTGATTAAAAACAACCAGAGTGAAGTCTTTTACTTAGTATTTTTATTTTTCCCTTTCATGAATTTCTCCCTAATTTAGTCGTGTTCAATTCCCACCCGTCATTAGCGCCCTCCCCATCAAGGCTACAGCTATCACGCGTTTCCTCTGAGCCACATGATGCCAGCTAAACGCATCTTTTTGAACTGATTGCTCAGGTTCCTTTGGGAGGAACTCGGAGGACAGCGCTATCCTTTAAGCCCCTTGTGCTTGTTTGAGCTAACAGACGACCACGTAAAGTGAATCCCATCCCTCTTCTCTAAAAGAGCTCAGCCAATCAGCTCCCTCTAGGCTCCTGAGATTTGAGCTTGGGGTCTCTGGATGATAGGGCGAGATTGATAATCCGGCTCACTTTGTTTGTTTGTTTGTTTGTTTGTTTTCTGTGTCTTAACGTGTTCATGTAATTGTTTATCAGTGGAAGGAGTCTCCAGTGTCAGTGCATTGGAACAGTCAGACATAAATAGGTTCAAGTTTTCTGATATCTTCAGGACACAAGCTGCGCTCCACATTAAAAGAGACTATACATCGCTTAACGAATGACTTCAACGTTTTAATTAATGATTACCAACCCTGTCTCGTATAAGAGAGATAAAACTCTTCAAGCCATACATTTCTTTTCTTTGCTTTGCTTTTTATTCCTTACACATCCCATCCTAAACTAGTCATTAATCATTTGTCACGTCGGTTACCTAGCAACTGGGATGCACACAGAGCTGTTGGATGGGAACTGAACACTAGAAATGTATACTGTATAATTAATCCTAAATGTAGCTCACTGTAAAGAAAGTGAAATGTGCCTGATTAAGGCTTCTAATAATAAAGTCTCAAGCCGCTGAGTTTAAAGTCAAAGGGAATTCGCAGAGCAGCTCTCGCACGCTGCAAACCTGAAGATACCATCGTTCAGCAGCGCCGGAGAGAAAACACAAAATGTCAAAGTGCTTAAGGAGAACATTTACATAGAGGGGAAAGTAACTGAATGAGCTCAGAAAGCAAAGTGTGGAGGTACAATGAAATAATATCACCTTAGGAATCTTCCAAATCTATATTTAGATTAATTTTATGAATATTTTTTTTAACTGTTCTCTTAAAATTTAAAACTACAGTTGAAAAAAATTTTCAAAACATTCCAACTTTCAAAGTTCTGACATGATGATGGCATTTGGAAATTATGCCCTTAAAATACCTTCAAGTGTTCCCTGGACAAAGCATTTCATAAAGAAAAAAAATTTCATGAAGAAAGTTTTGTTAAATGTCCCTAGAACCCTAGAACCAGCTAGTCAAATTAGTCTTAAAGCAAATAGAAATACAAGGGTCTGATCATTTTCCTAACACTTCTTCTAAAGTTATTCTTAAATGACCTAAAACTGTGACATTTTCTCCTAAAATCCTCCTAATTCTCCTGTTCCAGAGAAACATAATGTCCAGAAACAAATGTTCTACTAAAGGTTTCTTCACTTTTGATGTTTAAAAACATTCTCCTAAAACTCTCATTAAATATCATAGAACCATGATATTTAAAAACTATAGTTGTAGAATTATCTTTTCTTTTTTTTTTTTTTGAAGTTCAGTCTTTTTTCATCACATATCCATTTCTGCACAGTGAATTTTTTTATTCTTTACATATCCCAGCTTCTTTTTTTTTTAACACATTATACACATTTTTTTAAAGACATTATACGGCACCCCTGGAGCAGACAGGGTTAAGGGCCTTGCTCAAGGGCCCAACAGGGCCAACCTGGCAGAGTTGGGGCTCAAACCGTCAACCTTCTGATCAGTAACGCAGAACCTTAACACATTAAACCACCACCGCCAAACTTCTTATTTAAAGGTTTTTCTGAGATTCCAGATTGCTCAGACAACTTTCCCTTACAGAACTGTGAAATGTTTTAATGTTATGTTCAGTCAATCACTTCCTCAGATTCTCCTAAAAGCACCTGGAACCACAAAGTAAAAAAAAAATGTTCCTCTAAAAGATTTTAGAGCCTAAGCCTCAGAACAGACTCTAAAGTTCTTCTCACAGAATCAGACTGTACAGAACACAATCCTTGTAAATTTTGCTTGAATGTTAAGTTTGCCATTCTAATAATATTATTAATATCGAATAAAATTCTTCTGAGTGTTGGTAAAACAACACAAGTGAAAGAAAAAAAATAATGTTCACCCACATTTTCCATTAAGAAATAAAGGTGCGCAAACTTTTGCACTCACCCCTATAAACTCCACACGAACATGTATGTGTCTATTTCCCAGCCCTCAACTTTTCTAACGTTAACCCTCCAGCCGCCACCTTTTTTTCCTCACTTACTTCCTGTGCTGCTCCAAACATCCGAAACTGAAAAGCTAACCCCGCCGCCCCTCCCTCCACGGGTAACCCCCCCCCCTCTCCCTCGCCCTCCCCCCTCCTCGCCTCACTTTGCTTTAGTGATCCTCATTCTCTTGTGGTCTATTTATTTCTCTGTTCATGCAATTTCATCGAAATCCTATTAGAGACTTTATTATACAGAGCAGCAAACAGAACACAATCCCACACTATAATGTATATCGATCTGGCTTAAGGCTCCGAGCTATAAATATCACGCGGCTGATTTCGCACGCCACCCGGTCATATTTTTTGCGTGATGTGATCGACGTGAGCGGCGTGATGAATTCGATGGGGGAAAGAGATGATGTGTGTTAAATAGTTGCTGCATTTCAGAGCGTGAGACAGGAGGGGGAAAAAATGGGGAACGTTCGCTGCGAGCATGAATGAGGAGGGAAATGTGCGTCCTGGCACGCAGAAAAGCTTAATTAATTAAAAGGACTAGTGGAAATATTGACATTTCGCTCGGATGGAACCGCATTAGCAGACGCTCGCCTGTTATTGTCATCGCAAATCTCCAAGGTCTATAATTAGTTTTGTATTTTGTCAAACTCAAGGTTCTGTTTATTGTTAATTCGCTACGTGACTGTGTCGCTCCACAGTGTTGCCATGGTTCTCTAATTACAGCTTGTCCTCTGAATGTTAATGATCAGGACCATGGGGAGGTAATGACACCGAGTCCTCCGGTCTCCCGCTAAGTCTCACCCAGGGGTGCTGAGTTAATATGGGTATAAATACAAACCATATGATGTCATATAGTCTCACAATAACATTTCTAGATGGTGCTGTCCTCAGAAATACGTTACAATGGAAACTGTAGAAAACATAAGCAGGAACAGGCTGAGATAACCATCGCATGTGCTCTGGAGATCTGGATTCTGATTGGTCCAATTACGAATGTTGTAGAAACATTGTCGATTCTCCAGTAACAGCGTATTCAAAGAGATTCAAAAGAAGTAACAGATTCAAAACTGTATGCAGTTATACACATTATGTAATGCTCTCGGAAGGAGTCTCCAGTGTTAATGAAACAGTTCATGTGATCAGAACACACATGCTTCATTGTGGTTTCTCTGTTTTTTTTTGGGGGGGGGGGGGTTTGTTTTGTTTTATTTAAGATGGAGTTAAAAGAGAGAATGAGTATTTATACCTGCTGTGATGTAAGTGAGAAAAGAAACTACCTTCATCTTTGGATTTTTTTATATTATTATAAAACCTCTTAAAATTTTTGTTGTTTTTTAATAAATCAATAAAATATTGTAGTAATCAGGAAATTGCTTTATCAGGTCTATAAGAGGAATAAAACTTCAGGATAGTAACAGTAAATGTATCACATCACACTGTTCTTAGTAACATTATTACATGTTGAAAACACCGATATAACTAATTAGTGCATGGACTGTGAAAATACATAAATTAAAACATAAATTAAAACATTAGTTTAGATGAGAAAACAGACATTCTGACTAAATCTGATACACAAGTGTCAAACCTCATCACTTATCATTAAAAAAAAATGATTCTCATAGATATACAAGTGTTTGTGTGAAGCTTAAACATGTTAGTGAACACACTCGCTAATGTGTATAAATGTTCTATATCGTTCTATATGCTGTTCCTTATAAAGTACCAACTGTGACTTACAGATGCAACATTTGTCGGCTGAATAAAAAGGAATTCCCTTTCCCTCAAAAAAAAAGGGGGGGGAAAAGAACGAAAATTACAGTGAATCTGATCTCATACTAATCCCTCGATTTCATCAGCACTCAGCTTTAAAGAATTCCTCACATGTTGAAAGGGATCCTTAGATAATTAGTACAACATTAACATCAAATGATGTTAACCAGACCAGATGATACACATCACTTTATTTTTTATGCACCAAAATTCTCAAAGAATATTTCCAATAAATGCAAAAAAAAACCTCTTTGTCATTCATTAGCATGGAGGACAAAATAAGATTAATTTTTTCTGTTATTGTTTGTATCCATCCATTATCAATACCATTTAGGCCAATTCAGGGTGGAGGTGGTATCAGGAGAAGCTGAGATGCCCAGACATTCCTGTCTCCTGCACCTCCAGCTCGTCCTCCTCCTCCTACTCAGGAGGCTGAAGGGTTTGTGTTGTCTACTGATCCTCGGGGTTATGTCATCTGGAGTTAAATGCTCCTGTAGGGCCTCCTATGAGGCTCCTACAGTGAGCAGGTCTGTGTTGAAGATCCAGACAAACATGATCCATAAAAACCTCCTATGGATAAGAAGCCCAGAACAGGGAATCCCGAGTTCATCAGTACGCACCTGGTGCCACAGAGAGCCGATGTGGAGAGGTTGTATGGCTCCGCCTTCTGAATGGTCCATAGTAGAGGTTCGGTGCAATGTCCACTAAGCCCTAGAGGCTCTGCGTGTTAATGCTCCAGCTGAAATACGCCTCGAAAGTCAATATTTTTATATCTCTAACTCACTTTAACTCACTCTGTTTCACTCCTCCTTCAAAGTCTATGTAAAGGAGCCATGTTGGCTCAAACAGTTAAGGCTCTGAGTTACTGATCAGAAGGTCGTGTGTTCAAGCTGCCACTACTGATCCCTTAAGCAAGACCTTTAACCCGTTCTGCTCTTGTGGAGATCTGTATCCTCACTGACCCGGTGCTCTGACCACAGCTTCCTAACTGGGATATACAGGAAAAAAACACATTTCACATGTGACAAGTAATTGAGTCTTAATGCTAAATGATTTATGGCTGAGCCAAAGCTCCTGCAGACAACAGCAGGGTTGAGCAACAAGCTGGGGGGAGGGGTTTCACTTCTATGAGGTCACATTAGGGACAAATTGTAATTGCCTTGGGCAAAAAGCAGAAAGTTTCTCGACTTAAATTATTATGGAGGGTGCAATTAGTAATAGCTTTTTTTTCTATTAAATGTTTCTTTTTGATGTCCTGAAACATCAGCTATCTGTGACATCACTCAGCAGTCAGACTTCACATTTAACGCACTGATGTCGATCTCTCTCTCTCTCTCTCTCTCTCTCTGACACCCGCAGTGAGATACACATCTTTTATGCTCCGCTTGTTCCGCCAGAGCCTTTGGGTAAAAAAATAAAGAGAGTGCTTGCTAAAGGTCCTGCAGTGTTATGAAATGTAGCTATGGCTTGGTCTGTGCCACCACGCCCTTTACTCACTTGTGTTATCAGCAGAGTGAGCTACAGCGTACACACCATGAGGGCAACATCTCAGAACAACTGCAGAAAATTCTCTGCTGATGGAACCATTCACAGCATCGACCACGCCCTTTTATTAATCAACAAATAACTTACATCAAACATAAGAACAAATACTGTGGAAAGGAGAGTCCAAAATATAGACGCCACAAAGTCTGGCAAACTTATAGAAATGTCAAGTTGGAATTCTTGGTATTTTCGTATCACCCAAGTTTACTACAGTAGGTTTAAATGTAATATTTTTTATGCCATTTATTATGCAGTGTTTCATTATCAAACAAAATGATTGTAATTATAATAATTATATGAATTATCCCAGCTGTTTAATCTCTGTAGTGGTGTTATTCTGGGGAGGTGGGAATTATTTCCCCAGTAGGGTGCGCACAACCCTCCCCATCCCGTCTCCCTGCTCACAGCACCTAAACACAGTTATGATACTCTACACACAGAAACCCAACCATGTCCGTGTCCTGGCTTCTCCTATAACAACCTCGTTAAGACTGAAACTGTAAATGTCTGATAACTGATGACTTTGATTTTGCAAGCCAAATTTGTAGAACTGTAAGAAATGGTTACAATTCAAATCGATTATTTTCCCCAGTGGTTAGGATAGAAATGGGTGGGGTCACAGAGAGTACTGCTTCCAGCCACTAGAGGGCATGGGAGACATTTTGGGTCAACCAGAGGAACAATCAGATGAGCTGGTATGAGTAACTGATTAAGGGTTGGAATGTTTATTATTAAGATTCATGAATATTATGAAATGGACGTCCTGTTTTAATAGTTCTATGAAAAACCCTGGATCAGGGAGTTCTCCTATCAGAAAGGGTTCCTATAAGAAGTAGAACCATTTTGTGTAGCTAAGAACCATTAGTCACACAACAAACTCGAGCAAATAGAGTCAAATAAAAAAAAACACTTTTATTTCCAAGAGTGTGTCAACTAGCATGAAGGAAAAAAGAAAAACCTGTAGGTGGAAAAACGTTTCGTTCTTTCTGCTACGATTCTTTAAGGGATCAGTAGATAATTAATGGTTCTAAACTTCCAGAAAAAGTTTTACTTCTTACAGAAACCTTTTCCCCTTTATATTTCAGTCCAAACTTTGAGAGGTCTTTAATTATAAAAATGTGTTTCTGATAGAGAATCTGTTTGTTGAATTGTTCTGTATAAAATACTGAACAATGTTTTATACAAAATAGGAAATGCACCATGCTGTAGAGCTTAATTTCAACTCAAGACGTGTTTTTTATTTTTATTATTAAACACAAAAGTGACAGACATTTATAAGAAATATTTGATGAGAGAAAAATCTAATCAAGAAAGAAAAATGGGATAAATTTAGTGTGGAAGTGTGTAAACGGTGCCTGAGTGGGCAAGGTACGCAAACCGATTCCTCAAAGGAGCGCTGAACGCAAGTTCGTGCCAGGTTTTAATTATCTCAGAAATGCTCAAAAAAATCCCTTTGCGCAGCTTTTGGCTGCTTTTGGCGAAGCGAACTCTCCTGCTGAAGCGGCACTCGCTGGTACTCGCCGCTCCAATCAGGTGTTTACGCGCAGTTGCTATAACGACAATAAAACATTGCACCAAGGTCCATGTTTGTCGGGAGGCCAAAGGCAGAGCAACCCGTCACGATTTAAAGACATTATTGTTAATATTGAGAGAATTAAGATGCCCCAATTTCATAAAGAAGTGACATGTGACCTCGAGCGCGAAGTCATCCATCTGCGCAGTGATGACTGGCGCTCCCACTCATTCCCACCCCGGAGGACGTGCATTCCTGCATCTCGAGACACCCGTGCTGGAAATCAGATCAACAGAATGGATCCCCATGCCGTAGCATCTCATGTTCATCTTTTGAGTTTGTAGACTTCTACATCTATATCGCTTCATATTTCATTTCAACTTTGACAAGCGATCCACTGAAGCGGGAGGTTTTTGCCAGAGGAAGCTGCCAAGTTTTCTTCTACATCAAAGCTTGAGTCATCACAGAGAACGCGAGATCCCACGGGAGGCGCTGCGGGCGTGCGAGCGAGTGGAAATAAAAAAGTAGTGACAGGTGAAACGGTGAAGTGGAGGAAAGGGGCGAACAATGCCGGTGACAAGCCTGAGATATTTGAATAAAAAGGAAAAAAAGGTTCTGACCTGGATGGATCATCATCACCACCGGACAGAGGTTACTCAGTGGCATTGCTCTACATGAGACCTTTAGACAGTCGAATTCTGGATTCTGATTGGTCGAAATGGTTGACCACACCTCTGACGCATGTATTTATGCACTGGTTTTAATACTTTATGGTTTCCGTAGTAACCACTCTGTCACAGGGACGTGTTCACTAATAACAAGCTGATGAAACGTGTTTGTTTGCGTGGTGAGAGCTTCTGTAAGGAGCATTTATAAAAGGAGTCTCCAGTGTCAGCGCTTTCAAACAGCCAGAGATAAAGCTGCAACTTTAAAGGTGACCTTTTATTCAAAACTCACTTCTTACTCATGTTTAGACATTGAGATGAGTCTTCAGTGTGTGTGTGTGTGTGTGTGTGTGTGTGTACGCAAACAATAAACATGAGGACAAGAATTGTTATCCGCTTGCTGTCTGATTTTATTAGTCGGGGTTTAAACAAGCCAATTATATTAGTCGCTGTCTGCTTTTGTGACCTCATAGAAGAAGAATCCTTGGCTAGTTTCTCAGCTCTGCTGTTCTCTTCAGCAGTAGATAATAAATGCGTCCTTTGTGGCGTACTTCAGCGATCACCTATAAGAAGAGCCCCTGTTCTAGTGAGGGGCGTGGCTCAGCAGTAGCTCATTTACATAAACACTGAGATGGTAGATTCAGAGGAGGAGATCGAGGAATGAACAAACGCATCGTCTGAGGGTTTATTACAGCTGGAGATTTAACAGAAACACTTCGGGCGAGCTCGGAGACGCTGCGATCACTTGTTGAAGAAACTGTAAAAATGGCACCTTTAGAGTTTAGTGACGTCTTCAGCACCGTTTCTAAGCCATGATTTTTGAAATGTGTTTATTTGTATCCTATTATTTTCAGGAGAAGGAATATAATGTGACGGGTGAGGGAACGACTGTTTACAGCTGCTGTAGCATAAGTGACAGCATGAAAATGCATTTCGCAGCATTAAACTGAAAGACAAAAGCATGCTGGTTCAGTCTTTAATGAAGAAAAATGTGTCATATGTGATAAATTGCTGTTGTGTAAAAGGACTCAAACACTTGGGGACATGCTGTTAGAGGGAAATAATCCACTACAGGGTGTGCACAGTCGCCGCATTCTGCTGTTAAACTGAGGAAATTGATAAATAACAGCAGTGCTGGTGGTGAAGGAGGCACGAACACAGCAAAAGCAAACACTGATAAATGGCAGGGAAGAAAAAGAGCGAATAAGGAAAGTGTTTGTGCAGGTGAGTCCATGACCGTGAGTAAAACACGGGCGGAGATCTGAGCTGAAACTCAAACTGCTGCTCTGTATAGTGACCATGAGATGATTTTTTTTTTTTTAGCCAAATCAATGTCCTGATTAAAGATGGAGATCAGCTTTAATCCTCAGGAGGTTTCGGTTTTTGGACTTTCGTCATAATGTGACACACAGCTGTCTTTTCTCTAGTTGCAGGAAACACTTCAGGGATCAAGTTTTAACCTTTTCAAACTTTAAATGTACGTCTTTATTAAAATAATTAATATTTGGTTTGTGAATGGATTACGACTGCTTTATTACTAATGTATAAATGCTTTATAACCAGCCTTGACTCATTAACTCGTCTGTTATTGTTTATGACCATGTTTACGCTGATGGTATAACAGCTCTAACAACTCTAGTGTACAGGACACTAATGTACATGTAATGTAATGTACAGGACGCGTCGCTCGCCATCAGACCTTACGGAGGTAAAGTCACAGCTCTGGCTCGGTGCCAGCAATCACACGCCCACTGTCTCCTACGCCACAGCGTTCCTGAGCTCGTCTCTTAGTAAAATATCAATAATATGCTCCATAAAGGATTAACAGAGCGTGTATTAGCGCCCGTCAAGCGATAAAACACCAAATTAGTTTTGTATAAGAGGAAGTGCTGAAGTGTTTTATTCCCATTATGTCGGTGAAGTGAGGGAGCGACTGCCTCTTCTCTCTTACGTTACAGCAGCAACCGGTCGCTTGTCTCGCTCGGCAGTCATATAACCTAATCAAATAAATAAACCCTTTGTAGTGTCTGTTTCAGTAGAACGTCTGCTGTGCTGTAAATGAGCTGAGACCAGAGAAACAAGGGTTAATTCATTAGATAATAAATAAATCAGTGATTATTCACAAGAAAATATATAGTTTGTCCTTTTGAGAGAAGAAACTTTTGAACTGCAAGTGATTTATTTATTATCTATTTATTATTATTATTATTATTATTATTATTATTATTATTATTATTATTATTATTATTATTATTATTAATGATGATAATAATAATAGTGTCTCAACAGTGCATTTACTTACAGTTAAAAAATTTTTTATTCATTTATCTGCTTATGTGCTATTTATTTATCTGCTTTATCTATCTATCTATTTGCTTGTGTTTGAGTTTTTATTATTATTATTATTATTATTATTATTATTATTGTTGTTGTTGTTGTTATTATTACTATTATTATTATTATTATTATTATTATTATTATTATTATTATTATTATTGTTGTTGTTGTTATTATTATTATTATTATTAAGCATATCTTTCTTTTAATTTAGTTTACAAAATAATATTTAAAGAACAAGGTACAAGGTACAATACTTTTCATTGTGCCCATGTCTCAAAAACATATTTATTTATTTATTTATTTATTTATTTATTATTGTATTTTATTTTGCATTATTATTATTATTATTATTATTATTATTATTATTATTATTATTATTATACAGCTGTTCTCAATTTCTCTTTCTGCTTCTTTATAAGCACTTTGAGTATTTTTTAAGCATTTGAGTTTTTTTTATTTGTAGATTTTACCCCCTCAAAAGATATCAGAATCTGTTTTCGCATTTCTTCAGGTTTTGTGAAGGGAAAAAAAGAAACCTCCTCAATATTTCAGTTGAATAAAAGCCTGCACTTGAATGTAGGACCACTGGAGAGAATTGCACTGCATCATGGAGGTGATTAATAAGTACTGTGTGAGAGATTCGGACAGCACCACTGCCTCCACATTACTCATATTTCAGATTTTAAAAAATAGAGACGAACAAGCCGAGACTGCTGCCCGAGACGCGTTTCCACTTTAATAAACCGGCTTGAATCCCGACCCCTCCCTCGCACCGGTCAGAATTCATTCACAGGCAGCGTTTCAGTCTTTTACTCGTTGGGTTCGTCCCAGTAAAGGACACAGCACGTCCCAGAGGACCGAAGTCAACGGTAAAGTCCTCACCGCTTGTCTAATTAGCGGCTTCGTCTCGATAAATCATCCTCTGGAAAAGTGGAGAAGAAGAAGAAGAAGAACGCTTTAATTAATCGCTACTCATCAGGCTGTGAAAGCAAAGAGGGGGAAATATTCGCTCTGGATGTACCCTTGTCTGTGTTCTATCAGAGGAGAGGCGCATATCCATGCACACACACACACACACACACACACACACGCACACACACACGCACACACACACACACACACACACTGTGCCATCGACTAGTGCTGCAAACCACAAGGAACTAAACTTACAGCACAAAACCCCAAAAAAACAAACAGTTTAAATCTGTCAGTCTGGATAAAATCCGGATGGAAAAGTTGAGACGCTGATCATCGCTCGTCTCTTCAGGAGCTCAGTCCTATTCCACAACACCTCAGAGATGAATGGAATCAAACAGCATCATCATCATCATCATCATCATCATCATCATCCAGCACAAAGCCGGTGTGTATATGTATGTGTGTGTTCATATGTGTGTGTGTGTGTGTGTGTGTGTGTGTTAGTGAAAAAAAATATAACCCAGACAGAGATCTGGAAAGCAGAGAACGCAACAAAAGAATGAAAAGAAATCACAAAGAAGCTTTAAATCTGCACCGACCTGCTGTTGAGGCTGAAATCCGGCAGGAAGAGAAGGACGCAGACGGCCCCGAGGAATTTCATCTCTCGCTCTTTTGCTCTCCGTGTGCTTTCTCTCTCCCTGTGTGTGTGTTTCTGCTTTCTCTTCTGGTCTCCTCCGTCTCCTCGTCTCTCTCTCTCTCTCTCTCTCTCTCTCTCTCTCTCTCTCTCTCCCTCCTCCCTCTCGTCCTCAGCTCTCTCGCCTTCTCTCGCTTGCTTGCTCTCGACGCAGGCGCTCTACAGCTTCGATCAGTGTGTGTGTGTGTGTGTGTGTGTGTGTGTGTGTGTGTGTGTGTGTGTGTGTGTGTGTGTGTGTGTGTGTGAGGTTTGGCAGGTTTAAAAAACAGTAAAATTGAGGCGGTGTTTCTCAGAGACACACAGATAGAGATGGACAGAAAGGAGGAATGATGAATGATGTCATCGGCAATGCAGCTGCGATCGGCTCTAATCATTCATGAAGCACCTCATGGTCTTGTTCTCATAACTCCTGGTAATCCACAAGGGGGTGCTATGACACTCAAGAAGGCTTTATTTAATTTAGCAGCTAACTTGGGAGGTTTTGACTGGAGCCTATCACAGGAGGCTTGGGGTATGAGGTGGGTAAACCCTGAACAGGGCACACACACACGCACACACTCACATCCACACACACTTATTTACACGTTAAGGGCAATTTGGGAACGCCAACCCGTCTAATCTGCATGTCTTTGGACTGTGGGAGGAAACCGTATAATCCAGAGGAAACCCACCAACATGCAAACTCCTTGATTTATGGCTCTGATATTTCAATATTTATTGAATAATGATGATTCTAGTTCACATGGATGCAAATGTAGCTTCAACAACTTTTATAAGTTTTATTAGAAAAACAAACAGAGGAATAAACTGAGTCGGAGTCGAGGGAAAGGCACGAGTCAGACACCAGGTTGGACCCATGAGTAAAGTCGTTAACCCAACCTGCAGTAATGTATATGTGACAAATAGAGGCTGTAAAGCATTCTGGGATGTGTGTGTGTGTGTGTGTGTGTGTGTGTGTGTGTGTGTGTGTGTGTGTGTGTGTGTGTGTGTGTGTGTGTAGCTTGTCACTGAGGTTGGTGTTATAGCAGCGATATAAACACTCGTTCCCTCAGCCGCCTCTCTTTGTTTTCTCTGTCTTGAAGTTAAAAAGACAAAAATAATCTCAGCTTGTCGTGTTTCTGCAGAACAGAACAAACAGTCAAAAAAACACACAAAATGTCCAAAGTCACTGCAACCATGTGCCACTAGGGGGCAACCCTAACCGGAGCCAAGTACCAAATACATTTTTCAACAATGATTTCAACAAAGTTTCAGTAACATTCCATGATGCTAATTTCCACAACACTAGATTTTACCTTTAATGTTTACCTTTTCATTAATTATTTAATTAATGTATTAATTTTTTTTTTTAAAAATCCTAAAGCTTTCACATTAGTAATACTGTTTCATACCTGAATATTTACCAAGGGGCAACCTCCAGTTCTGAAAAACAAGTCTCTCGTGGAAGTGCAGTTCCTCAAATGACCACTGGGGCTCCAAAAGCCAGTCAATCCCTATACAGCCCCGTATTAAAATAGCCAATTTTACAACAGAAATGAACATGATTTAAAAAAAAAAAAAAAAAACAGCTTTGGTCTCCATGGCTAGATTTCACAATCATGTCACTTGTACAGGGGCAGATTTTTTTTATGCAACTCATCCATTAAAATTGTACGAGGTGGTATCAAAAAGTTTGGAGACTAGTTTTGTAACACGCCAGCAGATGGCAGCACAAGGCTGTAAGCATAGTCACAGGGAGCCCCAGAGAGCTACGAGACAGGTGCCGTTCTGACCATGAATGATTCTTACCACGTCTGCTATTTCATCAAGAACGGAAAAAGAAAAGCAAACATGAAATTCAGCGTGTAACTGGGCAAATCTGCCACAGAGACATTTGACATGATTCAACAAGTTTATGGCAATGCTGCAACGAGTCGTTCAAGGTGTTCTGAGCGGCCGCACGCTTCAAGAGCGGATGAACATCACTGGAAGACCACGAGAGATCAGGAAGACCTTCAACGAGCTCAACGCCTTAAACTTCCGAAACTATTTTTTTGCACATGATTGTTGGAGAACAATCCACAACATTGCCAGTCCAGGCGATACTCATGTGGGATGTGAACAAGTTCGTCCCCAGACTGCTGACCCAGGAGCAGAAGGAACTGCCAGGGACGTGTGCCAAAGATCTCCACAGTGGGGGGTGGGGGAGGGATTTGTCCGGTTCCTTTTGCGCAGTCTATAGTGTTTACACTTTCCGATACAGTAGATGGCAGTGTGCACCCAGTTGGTTTGCAATCTGCTAATACAAACAAAGGGAAGAGGAGTACAAGGACAAGGACATCACCCTTCATGCCATGCCTAATATTAATGATGTTTTGGAGGTGAGGTCAGGAGCCATATGCCTTCCTGTTTTATCAGAGGGGGCCATGAGGTTCTGAGGATGAGATCAGTGCAGGCTGCAAACACACTCTGGTGGAGCTGATGATGATGAAACAGCTTTTATATTTGAGATGGTCTTTTCAAGTAAACTTGAGGACTGTACACAGATCCAAACCCAGGCGCCTAATGAAGCGTTCACCCTCCTCAAATGTACCGGAATTTGGGGTCAAGTGTGATCTGAGCCGTGCCCGAGTCCCTGGTGAGAAAGCAGCCTTGGTGTAGGTCCTGGAGGACAAGGACTGATGCTTGCAGTGGCTCATGGTCTTCTTTCGTCTCTAAGCAGTGAGAGCAGAGAGCCTCCTTGGCAATGAAAATGTGCAAAAGAAAATGTTAGAAAAGATATAGAGGAGAACCTTTTTAAAAGCCAAAAAAGAACAAAAAAATTTCAAAAAACAATCCTTTATTTCCCAGGTTACAGGAATCTGTTGAGGAAAACATTTTTTTTTCGGATGTGCAGCAGATCAGCGCTGTTCAGATTGCGTTATTATACACATCTCATCTCGAAATAACGGAATTGCGATCGTAGCACATTTGACAGCGTCTCGCTCAGAGAGCGCGGCCGACCCGGGGTCAGTTTGATTTTCCTGAGATGCAAAAAAAAAAACATCATGAACTCAAACAAAAACGAACAGATGGTGCTGTTAGAGCATGTGTGTGTTTGACCGTAAACATCTCATCCTTCAGAACACCAGTGAAGAACACCACCGTCTGTGTGCCTCCGTTAATGTGTCCGGTAGCTTTAATTAAAGTTACGCTATCCAAATGAACATTAGGGGCGTGTCGTCGAGGGATTGGGTTTCCCCTCGGGGTCGGGAACAAACCTGATTTTAGAAATTAAAGTTTATCGATTTCCATGCAGAAGACAAACACATGACGTTGCTGCAGTGAAGACAGACAGCTGATTACACAATAAACTCCAGGACGTCCAGCTCTGATTATATCTCATATCACTGATATATAAAATATCCCACATTTAAAAGTGGAATATGTTCCACTTTCAGTATGCAATCATTCAGCCAAAGCACCTCACTCTCCTAGACACAGCGCCCTCTCATGACTATTATTAGCACTGATCCAAATTTTAGACGCATCATACACGGTACAATACAAACACTCTGTACAGTAAAAGAGCAAATATTTCCCAGCACTGTGCTAAGAAAGTAAGTCCATTTTTGGTTAAGAAATAAATCGTTTTTCATTCAGACGTAACTCTCACAGTCTCTTTGGCGTGACGGCCGCTTTAGTAACCTAATCCAGTAATTTATCCAGAGACCTGTGCCGAGTGTAATCAGGTACCTTTACTCGTACTACAATGTTTAATATTTCGTATTTAATTCAAAGCAGATTATATCCCCAGGTAATGCTGCGGCGCTCCGGAGGTGGAGCTGGACTACAGCTCCCAGCATGCACTACACGTCACATATATCAGACTCCGCCTCCCTGATTACCGCACACCTGCTTTGTGTTTGTTCCTCTGTGTACGTTCTCTCATTATTCTCTCTTTTAGTTCCAGGCTCCTGTTTTATGCCGTGTTTAGCTCAAGCTTCCAACCCTACCTTAGTTTAGTTCCTGATGCTCCGTGTGTGTGTGTGTGTGTGTGTGTGTGTGTGTTTGTTTTGTACTTTAATAAGAAAAGGCTGCACCTGTGTCCTGTCTCCTCCGTTTCCTGACAGTCAGCAAAACTGTGAGTGAAAAGAAAAGCTTTAGAAATGAGGCTCACAACGTGCTGGATTTTGGTTCCTAAAACCTGTTCAATTTTCTGGGAACATTTTGGATCGCGTTCGCTCTAACACCATTTTGGGCAACGGTCCGCACGGCTTTGAGAACATGTTCTGAGAACATCTCTCTTTAACAACAGCCTTCAGTCAGTCTGGCGTGGACTTTATGTTAGATCACGGTGGTCTGAATGCATGTTTCAGTAAAAGGGAGGAGACTTGGGAATGTCTGACTTTTTTGTCAGATATTATATTAAAGCAGCGAGGTCCAACCTTCTCCAGAAACTGCCTCTGTGTGTTTGTGTGTGTGTGTGTGTGTGGAGGTGCAGAAGCCACACCTGATAGTCCATTCAAAGCCAAGAACAACTAATTAAACATGAGGAATCAAGTGTGGATTCTGCTTTGGTTGGGATGAAAACTTGCACCCACACACACAAAGAGAAGAGAAGCCTGGACACGACTGGACACGACTGGACACGACTGGACACCACTGGACACCCCTGAACCTTAAAATATGCAGCTAGAAATAGTGCAGAAATCTCACTATTCAAACCGTTAAGCAGTTTTCTTTCTGTGGTTAAAACATTTATTCCAAATTCTATTTCTTAAATAAAATGGCAATAAAAACTAAATAAAATATTAAATAAACATTTTGTCAAAATGCTTCATATGCTGAGACAAATTTCTTGCAAAATTTCAGTTTTAAAGGCAAAAATTCTTAAAGTGGGGCGTTGGTATGCCGAGGTACCTCTGTAACACCACCTGACAAAAACAAAAGTCGTCATTTCGGAAGGATCAAATAACCCAATTAAAAAAGTTATAAAGCTGAAGCATCTGGAACTGGGGTAAGAACTTTGCATCAGCATTATTAAAACCTGGAAGGATCGAGCTTAGCTCCCAACTTCATGTATAAAATGTTCCAGGAGAAATCAGAGCAATGTTTAATAGTAACAGTAAGAGCATTTCCACACACACGCACGCACGCACGCACGCACACGCAGCGCGGTGTGACGAGAGCTCACAGGACTGGGACTAGATGTTCCACCACTGCTTTCCTGCTGATGGTCATAAAGATCATAAATATTGTGGCTACAAGAAAAGGTCACATGACTGAAACAGATTGATATCGCAAGCTGGAGAAATAAAATTAAAAAACTGGAAGATTTAAAAATCCACAAATAAGGAAAGACTCCCTACAGCAGGACTGAAGCTTTTCTGGTGGTCAGGAGTCTGTGGTTTTATTTTCTGTGACATTTGAGAGGAGCTGATCTGCATCTTTATTCCTGTTGTGTAATTAAATCATTAAAAAGATGATGAGAAATGTAATAACCAGCATCTCACCTGCTCTTCTCTTTAAACAATAAGTCGCTGCCACCTGTAGGTTGAGGAGCAGATTGCATGCACACATGCGCGAGCGCACACACACACACACACACACACACACACAGTGGTGCACTAAATTTTGACTTTGACTTTTCAATTTTGACACAATTTCCTTCCAACCTTTAAAAGCAGCACTAAAATATTAATGTGTTTAAGAATAAAGCAGAAAGTCTCAGCATTTTAACAAAATTGTCAGGGAACAGAAACTAAAGCTAACTAAATCTAATAAGCAAAAAAAAAAAATCATTAAAATAGGTCAAAAAGTTTTATTTTATGTGTATTTATTTTTTCCCTGTAAGTATAATAAAAGCACTAAATTGAAACTTGTGAAAATTGTTTAAATTTTTATCTCATAACTTCAACTAATTACAATCATTTGTTGTTTTAAATTCGTTTCTATTTAATTCAGATTCTCATTATTAATTATTTATCATATAAAACTATTAATGAAACATGAAATAATGAATTATTAAAAGAAAAAACTTTGTTGTGTACAGCTTTTGAAGCTAACAACCAAACCGCTAGGAAGATACAGTAAGTCCCCCACATACGAACAATCTAAGATCTGAATCTGCGTTCGTGTATATTCAATCGAGGAAGTTAAATCACACGCCCAGCTGACATTTTCTCCTCCACGCAGCTGCATCCCAGGACGTCCGGAAGCAAGCGTAAAAGCGGCAGCGATGAAGCTGGTCCTGCTAAGATACACCAAGCAATAATGATGGAGACAAAAGAGAAAATAATCAAGAGAATGGAGGGAGGTGAAAAGATGGCAGACATCACTCGTTCTTTTAATATGAACCGTTCAATCATCGGCACGATTCTATAGAACAAGAACAAGATCATGTAACATGTTCGTTTTGTACTGTGTATAGCCGATCATTAGTATCCAAGTACCTACTGTAGACAATGTTTGTTGGACTTTCCAACAAATTGGAATGAAACTGTATTTTTATTTGTTCATTCATGTTCTATAGCGGTTATCCTGTGCAGGGTCGTAGAAGCCTGGATCTTATCCCAGGGGCCTTGGACAGAGCGCCAATCCATTGTGGTACACACACACACACACACACACACACACACACACACACACACACACACACACACAATCACACATTACAGATAATTCGTCTCATCTGCAGATCTTTGGACTGTTGGAGGAAACCAGAGTACGTGGAGGCAGGAATCAATCCGTCAACCCTGCAGGCGTGAGGCTATAGTGCTGACCACTACACCAACATGCCACCATCAAAATTTTGCTCAAGCAGAATTGAGAATGGAGAATTCAACAGGCTCAAATCAGACCTGTTACCAGGTGAACAGACAAACACACCTCAGCTTTCAATACTGTTAGTCCTTCTGAGTTAGTCTCAAAGCTGAAACAGCTGAAACTCTGTAACTCGACCCTGGATTTCCTTACAGACGGACCATAGAATGTCCGACTGGACAACCTCCCCTCTTCCAGTCTCGCTCTCAGCACAGGAGTTCCTCAGGGATGAGTATTGCCCCCTTTCTTATACCCCCCTGCATCCATGACTGCATACTCACCTATGCCTCCAACAGCATTATCATGTAAGCAGATGTCACCATGGTGGTGGGCCTGATCAGACGTAACGATGAGATGATTTACAGGGAGGAGACAACAACCTGGAACTCCATGCCAAGGAGTCATTGGGGATTTTAGACTAGCTGGCAGTCACACCCCATTCATATCACTGGAGGTGTTATCATGCGTGTACCTCACTTGGTCCCTGAACTGTTCTTTCAAGATTAGAAAGGCACAAAAGTGTCTGTACTTTCCGAGGAAACATAAAAAGAACGACCTGTGCTTCAGGATACTGGAGAACCTTTACCGCTGTGCCATTGAGAGCATCCTTACAACCTGCGTCTCAGCGTGGTACAGCAACTGCACTGCTTAGGACCATAAAGCCCTTCAAAGGGTGCTGAAAACCGCCCAAATAATCACTGGCACTGAGCCAATACATAACAACAAGCACCTCAAAAAAAATCCCATTGGAAAGCAGCCAAAAGAGTAAAGAAAGCCTGCTTAAGGTCTGAGTGGTGTTCTGTGAAAGCAGATGTGATGCAGTCTGGATGCTGTACAAACACCATATTACAGTAATTTGGGAGCTAAGATGCACTTTACAGTAATATTTCTGAAAGCAAATGAAACGCAGAGGTGACATTAGAATACTAAGAGATGCGTGTCATGAGATACACATGCTGTGTTTGCGAGCATGTTGTTGCGTTTCGTTCCCCATCTCCCATTGGAATTCTAAACCCTGAAAGGAACTTAATGGAGCATGGATGTTCTCGGACGTTGTGTGAACGGACGTTAATAGGCATAAATGCTCCAAGGTCTTTTGTTTGTTTGTTTTTAGGTTGTATGTCCAGCATTGTGGTGTTGTGATGTTTCTCATGCAGGATTCTTCTATCTGCATAATATTTTCTTCTTTGTTCAGGAGCAAACACCACTTCTTGCTCCAGTTATGAAGAGTGGTGCCTGCTTGGTTCATCGCATTGGTACAGTTGGTGTTGATGATGATGATGATGATGATGCAGTTACCTTTCCAGTGTCCAGGATGTTTAGTGGTAGCGAGTGTAATTTCCTGATCTGCCTCTGCCACATAAAGATTCCCTGTCTTGTCCTGTAGCCCAACACTTTGTAGACATCAAACAGTTTTGTTTTTTATTATGTTTTTAGCCAGGAAGTTGTTATTTATCTGCCTAAAGAACTGTCCATGGAGTGGAACTGGTGCTCTGTTGGTCATGTTCTCGTGTATCACTGATGTCTTCATCCTTTTCCCCAGACTAGATGCTGTTGTCCAGATGCTGGCATTATATATATATATTTTTTTTTAGATTATCATTTTTTATTTACTGTTCAGCCTTTTTCAGAATTTTCAACTTGTAAAAACTAAACTGCTTGGAATCTCACTTTAATCACATTAATATAATGCAGAACTAGCGAAATGCAGATGGAAGGAAAACACATGCACAAGTTCAGAAGCTCGACGTGTGTGTTTTCAGGCAAGGTTCCTGTCGTGACATCTGTTCTCAGAGCAATTCGCCTTCTGTGTCTCTGAGTTCTTCTACATCGTTAATAATATTGCGAGCTTCTTTTTGTAGTTTCATCCCCATCTTTCCCTCCAGGTCATGAAATAAACTGAATGTGAATAGATGAACAGATGAACAGATGATATCTCTGAAGGACATTATTCTTTCCCAGGCACTGATCTCGAATTCCTCCTGTCTCTCACCCACTCCTTTTGTCTACAAAGGGAATAAACGATACGGAGGAATGGTGGCGTAACAAGGCGGTTTGAGGTCGTCCACTCCTCAGCGGCGTGTGATCTGAACACTGAAGAATGATGGAAGAATGTGCAAGAGACGGAGGTCATGCAATAAAAGCATGATGAATGCATTCCATCTTGCCGTCTCGGAGTCGATTGCCTGTCCGCTACTCCGCAGGATTTTTTCACAGTTCTATTTTTACGCCCAGCGACGGGTGTGTGATGAATGCGAGCACAATACTGCCGTTATCGCTGATCTGTCTCAATCAAACCTCAAACCATCCGGAGTGAGACGGCTTCCAGTGGACTCGACTCAGGCCACAGATTCACCAGTCCAGACTCGTTTTAACCTCACAGGGTTCTAATCTCTTCTCCACTCCATAACTCACAATTGCAGTAACCCTCTAACACGAACACACTCTATACAGTTCAATTTATATTAATGCATTCGGCAAACGCACTTTTCCAGAGTGACATATAGTCTGTCTCATTATACAGTTGAGCAGTTCAGGGTTAAGGGGTTTGCTCAACTTGATGGTGCTGGGGTTTGAACCTGGACTTTTCAAATACAGTATATTATATTGTAATCAAGGACAACTTTTGAACATCTCTGCAGCTTTACTTAGCAACAGTATTATCAACATTGAAAACATATTAATCATAAGTCAAGGTATTGAATGCAGTGGTTAAGCCATTTTTAACATTTGCACAATCGATTGTTTTTATTGCCTTTGGCACCGCCATCCTTTGGGTTAATCAATAGATGGATTTCCAAGTACAAGTACTGTGTGATTGTTTATGCCTTTGCTCTTTGCCTACGTGATGCTCCCTTATAGTAGCTCAAGATGAGGTTATAAGGTTGGTAGATTACGTAGCCAATCTGTAGGTGAGCATTTTAACCAGATAATAAGGGGATATGGGTTAAGGGTCCATCCACATGCCATCGGGTATGTCAAGAGAAGGATGCTCCCCACTCCTGGTGAGCTATTTTTCATTTCAGTTTCTTACAGGGTCAGGTTGCGAGCTTGATGCATAATTATATCTGAGCAGTTAAGAGTGGATTAATCAAAGGCTGTGGTTGCTCAGAAGGAATAGGAGAGTCAGATCTTACAGCCTGTAGCTCAACAGGTTAAGGATGGGGGTTAAACTGATCAGAAGGTTGGAGATTCAAGCTAAAGCTCCACCAGGGCAAGCAAGGCCCCAAAACCTGGCCATATCCTGGCTAACACTGCAGTCTGATTCCCGACATCAAGCTGGGCTATTCAAGGAAAAAATGCACTGCACAGTAACGCATCAGCAGTTCACCACCTTAACCACTGAGCTACCGCTGCCCCCACCAGGCAAGATTAATAAAGAATTAAAAGCTGTCAGCACTGTCAGCTCACCTCACACCTCCAGGGTTGGGGGTTCAAATCTTGACTCCAGTGTGTGTATGGAGTTTTCATGCTCTTTCTGTGTTTATTGACTGCTCCCACAGTCCAGGGACATACAGAGGGTTTGGGGTTTTCAAATTGCTGTGGTGTGTATGTGCTTCTGCCCTTGATATAAATTGGCGCCCCATCCAGGGTGTACCCCGCCTTCTGCCCTAAGTTCCTGGAATGAATGGATAAAATATATAATACAATAAGGATTGAAATGAAATAGAAACACCAACCTGTTCCAGAGTGATCCAAATAAAATGTAAAAGTTCTTCCTTTTATGTCATTCATGGCTCCTCTGTTCTCGCAGCTTCTGTGAGTCAGACAGCTATGACAGGGAAAAAATCTTTTACCTTTATCATCTGATGCCTTTCTGAATCCATTAACATCACAGATATGAACCGTACACTCCTCAGAATAGTCATTAAAAATACTGTGGATTACACCTCATTATTTCTAGGGTTGGTCTCACAAACTAGCAACTGCGCTAAGAATTCTGCGAAATGTGATATAATTTTTTTTGCTTTTTTTTCAGAATTTATATTGTTGTACAAATCAGATTGGATTATTTTATATTTAATATTTGTCGCATTCAAATGAGGTTCTAAATCTGAAAAGTATCTGTTTCTTTGACCTAAATCTAAAACGCTCATATCTGATAGTCATCCTTTGTAGCTTAAACACAACACATGAATCGACTAAGCAATCAAGGAATAAAACTATATAGAAAATTGTAAATAATAATCATAATAATAATTTTAAAAAACATATAATAAAATTGATTTTTTATTGAAATAAAAAAATTGCATTTAAAGCCAGTTATTAATCTGAATAATTTGAGCACCAAACAGATTCCATGTAAATAAAACATGTTTAAAAATTCTAATGTAAAAACCGAAAACACTCCCTCTTGCATGCCATTAAGCAGCAGGCAATTTGGGAACAGCAGTTACCCTAATCCGCATGTCTTTGAGACGAAACCCACCAAGCAGGGGTAGAACGTGCAAACGCCATGCACACAGACCTTAAGATGGGATTCGAACCCTGATGGAGTATCAAAATGTCATGTCACCCAGACACCAGCAGGGGTCCCTCTACCCAGAACACTGAACTGCTACATGCACTCACACTTCCTGTCCATCTTTATCTCATTTTTTTTTATGGATTATATAAAGAATTATTTATTCACAATCGTGTTGTGAGTTATTCATGATATCCATACTGTGTTCTGACTTCTGAGCCTTTGCTCCTCGTTTGCCCCCTTTATATGTTACCCTGGTTGTAAATTCTGAATAAATAAAACCTCTGTGTACAATATTGATTAAACTAATATGCTACTGATTTCCACAGCATTTTATGCGTTTGAAAAGTTATATGGGTTAATTAGCAGCGTTTATGCAGTTATACAGAAACAATGAACAACCCTTGGTGATGATGTGGCACGGCACATAGCTGTCATTTTGGTTATATAACAGCAAATTGCAGTTAATTAAAATGTTTAATTTATTAATGAAATTCATTCATCCGGAGATTGTGAGTTTGACTACAGGGTGATGTTACAGCCGTCTGAAGTAAGGAGTCTGAGGAGCAGTTTGGCTGAGCTCCAAACTCTCCAAGCATCTGCACGCTCACACAAGTGTAATGGCATGGACAGAGGTTTCGTCTGAGGCTATTACACCACCCACTAACATTACATGGACTTGAAAAGATATGGAGGTAGCATCCGTCCTAAAGACACAAGGTAATTGGCCTGGACTGAACTGGCCACAACTCTCCATCTCACACTCACTCACCTGGACAAACAGGACACATATGTTTGAAGTGCACTGTTGAGCTCAGCTTAGTTTTTAACACAATCATTCCTCAGCATCTAATTGGAAAGCTGAGCCTGATGAGCTGGAGCACCTCCCTCTGCAACTGCATTCTAGACTTCCAGACTGGTAGACCTCAGTCAGTCCAGATCAGGGGCAGCATCTTGAGCACCACAAAACTGAGCCCTGGAATCCCCCAAGGGTGTGTGTTCGGTCCACTTCTGATAACTCTGCTGATCTTTAACAGTGTTGCAATGCACAACTCAGAGTATCTCATCAAAGTTCATTGTTAAAACAATTGTAGTGGGTCCCACCAAGCAAGAACAAGGAAGCATACAGAGATTTATAACTAATGTAGAACAAACAACCTATCTTTAAACATGGACTAAAATGAAAAGATGGTTCTTTGTTCAAGGAGAGCACATGACGTGCACTCTTCATTGAACATCGGCTGAGCTGGAGAAATTCATAGGTGTTTACCTGGTGAGAACCTCAGCTGGTCTTTCAACACCAGCACTGTAGCAAAGAACACCCAGCATGTGAGTCCATCTCCCTCCACATCACCCTTATCACGCATTATCATTGCTTGGATTGGAAAGTGAGTTGCAGGACCTTAAAGTGAATCAAGCAGAAGACCAGCAGGATGTGGTTTGACCATTGGATGACTGGATGACCATTGTCTGTTGTATCAGTTGTCTGTAATGAAAATTATCATAAAAGCCACTCGACATCAATCAACCCTGATGTTACAGTTGTGCCAAATCAGTAGTTTCACAAAAATGCAGTTCCAGGTACAGTATTAACCTGCTCCATGAGCACACGGCTATCTGCATCTTTACTCCCAAGGCTACTAATAACACTCTCATAGGGCTTAGCCACGTGCTAAAATGCTGCATCAAGAATTGGCTGGGAAAAAATGCATCAAAGAAAACATTACAAATGATAGAGTGTGTGTATAATTGCTTGCTGATTTATTCATAGTGTTGTGTGTTTGTTTCCAGAGATGCTTCATTTGCTCATCAGCTCTTCCTCATTATCACTTTTTGAGAGATGAAGGCCTGCAGCCAGAGAGGGTTGTTCTCTCTTCAACGTTTAAAGCAATTATTTTGAGCTGCGGGATACCAAATAGATATTGAAAATCTATCTGTAGACAAATTAATTGGTGTTACACCACAAATGTGAAAAAAAAAACACATAAGTCTGGAAACTTAAATCTGTTAAAACTCTTCTGTAGGATATTATTTCATAAGTATGACAAAAAAATAAACTGAAATCATTTAGAATGAGGTGCAAAAAGTCTAAGATCTGACACACATAGAACAAAAATCACTGCAGAAAAAAGGTGTATATTCAATATTTGAATAATAATCTAATGTAAATAAATGAAGAACAAATTAAAAACAAATGAATCAACACTTTAACATCCTCACAAAAAATAACAATATTTATTTGCATTTTTAATTTTCTTTTTATTATTATTATTATTATTATATCCACTGTATTTGCTATGGTGTGCTAAAAAGCGATTTGAAAGGCATGCTATCTAAAGACACAGCGACATCTTGTG
>JAAGKR010007686.1:20876-35212 GCA_011419295.1 Clarias macrocephalus | reverse complement strand
TGTCTCTCTCTCTGTCTGTCTCTCTCTCTCTCTCTCTCTCTCTCTCTGTCTCTCTCTCTCTCTGTCTCTCTCTGTCTCTCTCTCTCTCTGTCTCTCTCTCTCTGTCTCTCTCTCTCTCTCTGTCTCTCTCTCTCTCTCTCTCTCTCTCTCTGTCTCTCTCTCCCAGATGTCTCTGCTTCAGACGTCCTCGAATTCTTTCATCCACTTAAATTTAAATCTTATTTGTCACATACAGTACAGAGCCACACACAGTATGATAGGCAGGGAAATGCCTCCACCACCGCCTGTGAGTTTAAATTCAAATAAAGAAATAAAATATGAAATAAGAGAAAAATTATACAAATCTAGAAAATGAGTATGAGATGCTTCGTGTATAAGTTGTATAACTTACTCATGCATGTACTAATTCACCTGCTACTGCACATCTAACCGCTCATACGTGACTCAAGACTGAGTTCTTGTAACCAATCGCAACACAGAAGACAGAAAAAAGGAAGGTCTAACCTAACCCTTGTTTTTGACACCCAGTCCATCTCCAATCAGCCTAATCTGCATGTCTTTGGACTGTGGGAGGAAACCGGAGTACCCAGAGGAAACCCACCAAGCACGGGGAGAACATGCAAACTCCACTCTCACAGACCCAGAGGTGGGAATGGGATCCTCAACCCTGGAGGTGCGAGGCTACAGTACAGCGCTAACCCCGACACCACCGTGTCACCTTTGACCCCTCGGTATACCAGTCCGGCTGCTTGATTGATTAAATGAATCAACAGTCTAGAAACTTCTTAGGAACTCTATGAAATAGAAATGAGAGTGATGAGAGTGTATTTAAAGGTCTTATACAGCACACACACACACACACACACACACACACACGCAGTGGACAACATCAGTAGTTTAGGTGGTACTGTTATAAACTTCTTAGACAAATCAGCTGAAAAGTCAGTTAGTTGGTTTGGCTTTTGTATTTGATGGATATCGAGTGTTGGTGCAGGAGGTCGGATCTGTGTGAGGCTTGTACAATACATCCAGGCATTGGAAGAGTCTCGAGAAACCATTGGGGTCATGACCTTGCAGACTGGCACTGTTATTAAGCCAAGGGGACGTGGCACTAGAATGATAGACCACTAGAATTATTATGCTGTAGGTGTCAGTATCAGAAATAAAGATTCCTGTTGCTGAGATCGTACCATAAAGTCTGCTGCATCTTTTTACCTGGGAAGAGGCATGAAGTGTAGCCGAGTCCTCTGAACCAGTGTCGCTCAAATCCTAGAAAGTATGAGGGTGAGTCAAAAATTATCCGCACTCTGGTTATATTAAACCGTCCGTTGGCCGCTCCGTCCTATCAGCGCTTTCTGTTCGAGGCTCCCGTCTCCCCAGTCACGGCTGTGCAGGTGTGTGTATACGTGTTACATCAGTTCATCTGTAACTGCGGTGTCAACAAAAATGGACGCCCCGCTTGTGATTCGCACGAAAGAAGAGCAGCATGCAGTGATTCAGAGGTTTTTTTTGTGGTCGAGAAAAAGCTGAAAAGTCGACCATCAGCTGGGAGATTCACCAACGCAACAGTTTTCTGGGATTCTCAAGAGCCAGAAGTATTGGAACATCATCGGTAAAAAGGTTCAACAATCGACAGACGCTTGTTGAAGAACTGAAGACTAAACTTCAGATTAAACACAGACGACTGATATCCGAGGGCGTCGTGATCTCACGTGATGCTGCACGTCCGCACACGTTCTGCTCCACACTGTCGACACTTAACAGGTGTTAAAGCGTTCCTCACTACAGTCCTGATCTCACTCCATCAGACGCAAAACATACAGAAAGATAGACAAAGGTTAACGAAAAGCAAGGAGATTATGTCAATAAACATATATCATTTAACATATTATGTATTTGTTTTTATTGTTTTTTTTTTACTTAATTTAAATGCATTTTACTGGCACGGTGGTGTAGTGGTTAGCACTGTCACCTTGCACCTCCAGGGTCCAGGTTCGATTCCCAGCCAGGCTCAATTCCCGTCCCTGTGTACATGGAGTTTGCATGTTCTCCCCGTGCTTGGTGGGTTTCCTCCCGGTTTCCTCCCACAGACCAGAGACATGTAGGTTAGGCTAATTTCCCTTCTTTCTTTTCTTTAATTCTGAAAGGTTTAAAAATCAGCACTTATTGTACTTATTTCCTGCAGACTCGCCGCGCTCGTTCTGGTGGTACCACCTGCTGTGCTGGCTCCTGGCCGCAGTGGGAGCGGTGTGTATCCTCGTGGCTCATGAACACTACAGTGTGGACGTGGTGGTGGCGTACTACATCACTTCACGCCTCTTCTACTGGTACCACACCATGGCCAACGTACAGGTACGCCAGTCACACCCAGCAGCACTGACGTCTGTCGTGTACACATACATACTGTACGTACTGTACACTGTAGACTAATTGGTGATTGTTTGTTAGTTCCACTAGAGCTCAAGTGCTCGTTACAGACACAACACGCTGTGGTTTAGAAACAAAGAAAGATTGATGAATGACAAGACGTTAAAATGGCACCAAGCTTCTCCTGAAAGTGTTGACATGACTTGGAGAACCTTCTCATCCATTAGACAGATACGACTCTCTGAAGGCTGCTACCGTAAGTGCTCGCTCAGTACGGCAAGCCAAGACAAATCTCTACAAGCAGACAGAGAAGAAACAACAACACAGCCAAACAGAAAGGATTCTCATTGTGATCATATGTTGCAGGCCGTAATAAATAAAAAGTGAACAGTTTGATCTGAGACGAGATTTAAATGCACCGTCACATCATGGAGTTGTGAATCTATTACGGCAAAAACACAGTACTGATGCTGCTTTTATTATCATTGTTATACATATAATACAGAGAATGTGTGCGGCCGAAGAAGCTCCTTCTGATGTTTATGCAGCATGAAAGTGACGCTTAATTAAAAGATTTCAAGTTGCTAAATTCAGCTAATTAAATTTAAAATGCAAGTAAAATACATATTTCTTTATGAGTATTGATACTATAACTAGTGGAAGCGTCTAAAAGATTATGACCTGTAAAAATTGTAAAGTATTCTATGGAAAATTAAGGACCCCCCCCCCCCCCCCCTAAAAAAAAATCTGTAGTGTCCATAACCGTGTCGAATTTGTGTTGCAATATCTTAACAATTTAGGGTTTTAGAATAATACACTTCAGGTTTATGTCTTTTCATTTAAAATCTGTTCATTTGAATGACAGTTAAGATCACTGAAAGATTTGTATTCATAAAAAGTTACGGACACTACAACATAAAAGGGCATGACATTGTATTCAGCAAATGTGTTTGTTTGTATTTGATAGAATATTAATATGTAAGCATATTTACAAAAAAACTAAGCATGGATCAGGATATAATTATGAAAAAATGTAAATATTATGAAATGTTATATTCACTATTTCACCTACTGTCGGTAAGACACTTTTCAGCACCAGTACCATGTTGTGGCCGATTAGTACATAGTACAGTGGAACCTTGGATTGTAAGTAACGTGGTAGACGAGCAAAGATTTTAAATAAATTTTTATTTAAAAAACGAGTAAGTGTTGGTTTACGAGTGCCGAGTATCATGGATCACGCATGGGTCTCTTGTTCTGTTCCCCTGGGTCTTAGTGCTCGTCCCTTACTGGTATAATCAACATCTCCCTCTGTGTTTCAGCGTCTCATATATGTGTGCGCGCGTAATTTGACACCGACACACACTGTGTGTGTGTTTGTTGTGAAACTTAAAAAGTGATTCCGTTACTATGCGCTCACGCCAGTGTCAGAGAGATCTCTATTTTTTCCTGTTAAAACGGTGCTTCCATTGTGTGTGTGTGTGTGTGTGTTTGTTTTGAAACTAAGAAAGCGAGGTGGGGAGAGGGAGGAGGAGTGTTACTGTGTAAAACGAGGCGAGGGAAGGGGCTAATTACACACACACACACACACACACACACACACACACACACACACACACACACACACACACACAGCACCTGCACGCGCAAACGGAAACACTTATCTGTCGTGATTTATTTTTACTTTTTTAAGGTAAAGTGCAGGTTAATCTGTTTTATTTTCACTTTATAGATTGTATTAATTATTTTTATGTATTTATTTTTTTTGGGTTGTGGAACGAATAATTTGAGTTTTCATTATTTCTTATGGGAAAATCTGATTTGATTTATGAGTATTTTGGAATATGAGCCCACTTCCAGAACGAATTATGCTTGTAATCCAAGGTTCCACTGTATGTGAAAAAGCTCATGACAGTGACAGATGAATGATGTCTCGTGTCACTGAGTCAAAATACCCCAAATAATATATATTGTTTACATCCCTCACTCCTGCTTCTGCTCAGGACGGTTTCTAGCGTTTCTCCTCAGACAAGCAGACAGACGCACACGTCATCACACACACACACACACACACACACACACACACACACACACACACACACACACACACACACACACACACACACACTCATGTGCAGAGTGCATGGGATGTGAGATTAAAGTGTGAGTGTGAAAAGACATCAATGACTAAGACAAACCCGGGTAGTGCGTCTCCTTCTTTGTACTGAAATGGAGACACACGAGAAGTAGGAAAACATTATGTGCAATTTGTACTCATTAAAAAAAAATCCCGAATTAAATATTAAGCAGTTGAGAAAGTGCGTGTCGTCATGTTAGCGTCCGCTTACCTCGTCTCAACTGCACTTCCAACAAATCAAAAAAACACAATGAATTATAGATTATCTTTAAAAGATGAAATATTTCTAAAGTGTTTCCCAAATTCATGTCTCTCTTCTGTCTAATTTCTCCCTCTCTCTCCTCTTCATCCCTCTGTCCCGTCTCTCCGAATTCTTTCCCTCTGTTTTTTCAGCACGCTTGTTTGTCACTCTGCTTCTCTCACTGCTTTTCTTCATTCCTCCTCTTCCTCGCTCTCTGTTCTTCCCACCTTGTCCCTCTCACAACTCTCAGTCCTTCCTTTGCTCTCTGTCTCCCCCTCGATCGTACCATCTTCATCTATTACATTAGAACATTATATCAAATAGGACATTAGAATATTTTGAAAAAATTGTGAACTTAATTTTTAAAAAGTGAAACTTTCATATTTTTTTGTTTTCATTTTAATAATTATGGACTGCAGGTCATAAAAATCCAAAATCCAGTATTTCAAAATTAGAAAATTTAGAATGACTGAAGCAGAGTGTGGGCGTGGCATGGATGTGTCCAGTCTGTGGCGCTGCTGAGGTGTTACTGAAGACCAGGTTGCTCTGATGGCAGCCTTCAGCTTGTCTGTATTGGTGGATCAGGTGTTTCTCATCTTCCTCTTGACCTCTTGGGGTTAAGGTCAGGTGAGCAGAACAGTAATTTTAGGGTCAGTATAACAGTAAGTGGTACTTTTGGCACTGTGGGAAAGTGTTGGGTGTCCTGCTGGAAAAGGAAATCTGTCTCTCCATAAAGCTTGTCTGCTGTAAAATCTCCTGGTAGACGCTGCATTGACTTTGCACTTGATCAAACTCAGTGGACCAGCAGGAGACATGGAACCCCAAATCATCACAGACTGTGGAAACTTCAGACTGGACATGGATTCCGTGCGTCTCCGCTCTTCTTCTTCCAGACTCTGGGACCGTGAGTTCCAAATCAAATGCAAAATTTACTTCCATCCAAAAGGACAACTTTGGACCACTGAGCAACAGTCCAGTTCTTTTCCTCCTTCGCCCAGGTAAGACTCTTCTGACATTGTGTCTGGTGCAGGAGTGGATCCATACTAGGAATGAAACAGTTGTAGCCCATTTCCTCAAGATGTCTGTGCATGGTGGCTCTTGATACACCGACTTCAGCCTCACTCCACTCCTTGTGAAACTCTCCCAAGGTCTTGAATCGACTTTGCTTGACGATCTTCTTAAGGCTGCGACCATCCCTGTTGCTTGTGAACTTTTTCCCACCACACTTTTCCCTTCCAGTCACATTTCCATGAATATGATACAGTACAACAGCTTCTGTGGATTTAGTTTTCTTGTGGAGGAATGTGTGTGTGTGTGTGTGTGTGTGTGTGTGTGTGTGTGTGTGTGTGTGTGTGTGTGTGTGTGTGTGTGTGCTGAACTAAACCGAGAGTATTTATCCTGTATGAACAGTTATTTATATGAACTAGAATTGAAATATTTTAATATTTTGAGATACTGGATTTTTTCTTTCCATGAGTTATAAACCGTAATTATAGAAATTAAAACAAACAAAAATATTTCACTTTACATTAAATTTATCTAGACTATATTAGAGATTCAACTCTTTTTAACTTTTTAATTAAATTACAAAAACAAATCACCTTTTTCAAGATATTCTAATTTTTTGAGATATATCCATCCTTCTTTCACGCTCTGTCTTTGTTTCCTCATCTTGGTGTCCAGTGTATCTCACCCTGACACATTAGTGATAAGACTGTTATAAGTTATAAGACTACGCAACATTAACAGAAATGGCAGTTTATTTGGTTCTAGCTCTTTAAATGGGTTCTCCTTGGGAACTTTTCTGAGATTACTAGCAGCGTTTCTCCAGAGCTCTCCAGTGAAACATGTCCTGCATGTGCTCCTTCTCCAGGCTCTAAGGTGTTCGCCCAACAACTACCTCACTCACACCTGGTGGAACCCCATCTTCAACTTCCTGGAGCGTAACGTGCAGACGCAAGTGCCTTGTTCGTTCTGCTGGCCGCTGACGTGGCCTCCGTCCTGCCTGAAGAACCCGTGTAAAAAGTACTCCATGGTGCAGAGCGTTCGAGAGGAGTGATGTCACCTCCATCTTCACCTCCATACTGTTATGTTTCTTTACAATTGCTGGAATAGTGTATTTCCTTTATTTATAACCACCTGACGTCCTGCGTATCATTAATACCAAAGACTTTATGGAGGGTTTGTGAGAACGTTAATGGCTCAGGTTTAATTGTTTTTAAAAATTAAAAATAAGCCATTTGGAAACCATGCACAATTCAGTAACTTGTTTTACCTGATTTTGAAGCATTTAGTGAAAATTTTACTTGATATTGATGTATTTTTTCCCAAAATAAATGAATATGCAACAAATTATATGAATAATATCCTATAAATAATATTTGTTAACAGCCAGTGGTATTGAATTTGACTTTTTTTTCCTCAGTGAAGTGGTCACGATTGTGCCTTTTTAAGCATGTATTGTTACATTTTATTACTTGTTTTTTTTTACCTATGTTTGTAAACCAAAGGTAGCATTAAAAATTTGGCATATTGCACTGTGTTTTGTATTTATTGTTACAAACAAGAGCTAACAACAACAACAACAACAATAATAAAGTCTAAATCACTCCATATTTAATCCATCTGGATTAAAAAAAAATAATAATCACACAGCTAATTTATGCAAACGAGATTTGCAATCTACTGTATAATGTTCAAAATATTTTTGTTGAGGTTATAGTATATAATATCATAAACAGTAAATGTGCAGTTGTTAAATATGCAACAATAAGTAAATCAGCTAAAGAGAAATACACAAATCACACACAGCTGTCATCAACCATGGGTACAGCGTAAGCGCAAATGCTAAAATGTATTAAACATATATATATATATATATATATATATATATATATATATATATATATATGAACAAAACAACAACAGGATCAGTAACATAAACAGAAAAAAATTCAAACAGATACAAGACAAAGACAAACAACATTCATTCATCATCTATACCGATTTATCAGACGTGGAAGGAGTTAAGTGTGCACATTGACATTGGTTACTATTTCCACGAGCACCTGTAATGATGTGGTCGGTCAATAAAACAATATAATAATAATAATAATAATAAAACCGTCTGTTTTTAATAATTTTTTAATAATAAAAAAGAGACTGTTCCTGTCTTACAGTTGTACAAACGTGTGTATTTTCCTTCACTAACCGAGCTCATCATTACAGGCTCTTGGGACTACAGTATTTCTACATCTGAAAAAAAAAAAAGTTGTTAAAAACTATTTCTGAGTTCAGGATTGAGTTACAGGGTGATCACATACGGTTTGCTTTATCAAATTGACCAAGTGAAGGGGAAACTTTGGGGCGGTGTTTCCTCCATAGTTTATGCAGGAATCATTTCAAATTGTTATTTATTATTTGGTATAAATTTACTCTAATTACAGCCGTACATCAGCATACGATCCTGAGGCGAGTTCTTAAGAGGAAATTTCACATTAGGAAACCTATAGGAAATGATGTAATTGCAGGTACTTTAAAGCATTCAGAAAAGACGTGAACGTTTTACTCTCGCGAGACTTTCTCTAAATCATGAGGGGAATCCCGGTGACGCAATCAGCTGACCATGTTTAAAGGGAAGGCGCGAGGCCAACGCTCCATACGCAGACACCCGGTCACCATTGAGACTGTGAATCCTTTGTCTCTTTGTTTTGTTTTCTTTAAATTGGATTACTCACTCATTGGTATCACAGAACAGCGTTTTTTCATCATTGTACTAGCAGATTGACTCATAAAGCAGGTAAGGCCTGTACAATACACACACACACACACACACACACACACACACACACACACACACACACACACACACACACAGTAAACAAGACTTGGGTCTATACATCTATTCACATCCACACCAAAATGTTTTGTATATAGTTGTACACTGACATATTTTGTGCCCTGCACATTTGAGTTTAGTATATTTAGGGCCCAAGCACTAGTAGTATCAAGTGCCCTCTTGTTCTTCTCTGGATTATTAGGGCCCAAGCAATAGTAGTGCTCTGGGCCCTCTTGTTCTTCTAGGGATTCTTTCTTCTCTTTTAGTAACCAGGGCTTTTTGGGGGTCTTTAACATGCTCAGAAACTCGTTAACCCAGTTAGAGCGCACATTTAGATCGCCTTGAGCTGAGCAACTTTTTCGCTGCATGTCATTGGGTCTAATCCACATAAAGTCAGTTATTTGAGCTGTTTGCAAAATGCACCCAATGCAATTTAATATACTCCTCCCAGGGGATTTATACGATCAACATCAAACGCTGCTATGAACAATTTCATTAGACTCAAACTTTCACTTTTGTCCTTTTGGTATTTCCCCTTTAAATGCACATGCCCACTATGGCCGCTGTCTTTATGGTGCCACCAGGTGTTAATGGCGCAGGTGCTTGGCCCCGCTCATCTATATCCATCTCATATTGTTTGCAAAATGCACCCAATGGAATTCGAAATACTCCTTTTAGGGAATTTATACGATCACCACCAAACCAGGCCCATATGATCTCAAGACACTGAGGATGCAAAATTGCAAAGGGATTTTTGATATATTATACAGTTCAGCCGTGGCAAATAAAAGGGTACGGTAATTTCCTGTACAGTAATATTAAGAGTTTCATTTTCAAAAAAGCAGATTGTTAAAAAATTTATATCCCCTTCCACCTCTAGACCCCTGAGAAAATTTTAAAATAATGACTTTATGATCAGATAAAGGTGCATAGATGTGATGTATATAGATGACAAATTGTAAAGCCGTAGAAGAAATAAAAAATAAATCTCAATCCTTGATTGTGCCAAGTATAGTCTATGTGGTAAGTATAGTATGTCTGCTTTAAAAAAAGATCAGAAAAAAAGTTAATAGACTGTGAACCTTTGGACTCTCTTGTTGGTGAACGATCTAACTTCAAACTGATGAATCTATAGATTCATTCTGACATAAGTTAAAGTCACCACATAATGCAGTATAAGAACTCTAGTATTTTGATTGTAAAGTTTTGATCTTACTAGTAAAATCTATAATTAATGGGTTAGAATTTAAGCCATACACATTGTCCATAATGAAAACAGAACTGACAAATTTAACCAGCAGAATTAGCCACCTGCCAGCGTCTGACGTTAGATGTTGTAGATGTTTACAAAAGTAAAGAACATCCAGTAGATTGATTGGACCCATGAGTAAATAAATACAGAGTACAGTATTTCTCTCTTCTGTGATTTCCAAAACCAGATATGGTATGAAATCTGAATCAGTTTGTTTACACAGCAAAAAAACTGCTTTCCTCCTGATAATGTCTCAAATACCTTGAACATTTAAAGATGCAATACTTAAAAAACCAAAAGAAGACATAAAAAAGTAAAAGACAGAAAAATAAGTAAAAACCTAACTGATATATAAAAAGGACGAAAAGGTAATTAATATTACACTCACAAGAGGTCGTAGCTAAATGTCCAGCAAAGCCAACACTGGAATACTGTATATATTGACCTACACAGAATTTTTTTTTTTTTATATAATCCAACAAAACACAATGGGAAACATCTTCTATCGATGCTCTCACAGTCAATCTTTTTTCCTATAGATGATGAAGGAGGTACCGTACCATGGCGCCTCATGATGTCTCTCTCCCTCTCTTTTTTAAGCAAAGGCCACAGTTTGTCCCAAGCAGCTTCATCCTCTGGAGACAGAGCTTTAGTAAGGCCAAGATTGCTGTCATGAATGATCTTGGAATCTTATCCTGGATAGATCCGTCCCTCCTGCGCGGGTCCAGGTGATGTGCATGTCAACAACATGTTTCAGCTTGTCCCCGATATTTGGGGACCACTTTCCCCAAAATATTGATGAGGCCCTGTCGCGTCTCCTCCCTGTTCTCCTCCTTTAAGCCGTCTGTATCTCTGCATGTCTGCTTTTTTCATCTTCAGGTTGTTTGTTTTTAACTTTAACTTGCTCCCCATTTTTTCCAGTCGAATCCTTACGGTTTTATGATCACTCAGATCAGTAAGCAGCTGGTGAACTGTAGCCATGAGTGGGGACATTGCTTCAGAGGTGGATAAGGAGACTTTATTAAATAAAGCTTTCGAGGTCTCGTCATGTTTATCCTGTATAGCTTTCAGCAGTGCGTTAGTGTCACACTCATTTTTGTCTTTGTCTCCTTGATGGAGGCAGATTTTCTGGAGTTTCAGTAAGGTGCTGCGCAAGGGCATCTGGATGTTTCTCCCTGACGCTATAAACACCCAGGCATGAAAAAAAGACATTCACATTGTCTACCATCAGACTGGCCATTAGAGAAAAAGTCAACATACCATATACGTATCAGTGGTTTTAACCTGTATCTAATAACTCTACGCTGTAATAACCGTCTCTCTAACTTTAAACAACAATGAGAAAAAGTCTGAAACACTCCACTTTCTCTGTAATGTTTAACTTTAATGTAACTTTAATGATGAATCTGTGATTATGTGTTTGTTACAGACCCACAGCAGCCATGATGCGTCTCTGTACAGCACTGATCTTAATGCTGGGTAAGGACACCGCTGTGTGTGTGTGTGTGTGTGTGTGTGTGTGTGTGTGTGTGTGTGTGTGTGTGCGTGTGTGTGTGTGTGTGTGTGTGTGTGTGTGTCTCATCACACTCTTTCTCTCAGCTCTGTGTCAGGTCGACTCCTCAGACAGACTGAAGGTGTTTGGGACTCTGACCAGGACATCGTCCCTCCCCTGTCCTCAGCCCTGCTCTGGTCTACTCACCTGGACCAGGTTTCAGAAGCAGGACGACGTCCTGGTCAGGTGTACCAGAGTCTCGTGCTGGAGTAAAGAGGGGTTTAGTCTTCCTCTCGATCAGTTCCTCAGAGGAGACTCCGCCCTGAGCGTGCTGAGAGCCGATTACAGTCTGCGAGGTCTCTACAGGGCCAAGTGTGACTCTGAGACGGTGTGTGAGGTCGTCTTTACTCTGTCCCGTGAGTACTCACACTCAACATTTACGATTACTTATTATAGTAAATAATATAAGTAATATTGGTTTTCTAAAATACTAAAAACAACACAGAAGGGGGCCTCCGAGTGGCGCAGTGGTAAACTGCTCGCCCTATCATCCGGAGATCGCGAGTTCGAATCCCGGGTGGCGCTGTAACCTCTCGCAACCGGAGGTCTAGAGAGAGCTGATTGGCCGAGCTTTCTCAGAGGGGAGGGATGAGAGGTACTTAGTGCTCCCACATTAATCACGGCTCTACAGCCAATCAGGGGCGTCTGTGAGCTCACGCAAGTGGAAGGAGCGGATAGCGCCATCCTCCGAGTGTGTTACTCCGCCCCCAACAATGTGTGAGCGAGTGGTTCAAAAAGATGCGGTCGGCTGGCGTCACGCGGTTCGTAGGAAACAAGTGATAGTCTTCGGCCCTCCTGGCTGAGTGGTAGTAGTAGCCTTAATGTGGAGCCCCCTAGTGACGGGGAGGAATTGGACACGACTAAATTAGGGAGAAAATCGGGAAAGAAAAAAAAACACAGAAAGACGCAAATAATATATAAATGAATATAGAATTATCTAAAATAAAGATTCTATGATTGTAAGAGTGAGTTGGTCAGAATCTGCTCTTACAATGATATCTTCACATTTCATATATTGCAGTCACAGAACTATTTCTGTCTGTCTGTCTGTCTGTCCAGACAGATTTTGTCACATCATCACTGAATGCAACCTTCCAGTCCTTCAGTATTTGCCTGAAGTTTAATCTGCACAACATATAGAGTAGAAGTGAAGTTATGAATTCAGCACTTTTCCCTTGAGATGGGCGTGGCTATACACGTAACTCAACAGTCAGTCAGCACGAATAGCTTACCGTTATGGACAGAGTACGTGGAAAACAGAAATGACAGCAACGCACCTACAACAGCACCCAAATCTTCACCAAACAGAAACGAAAACGTGACACAGCAGGGCCTCCTCCAAGAAAAAGTCTGAGGTGTGGGCGTGTAAAATACCTGTACTGAGAGCCCGGTGTTATGCACTAAAATCAAAATGTTGAGTAGAAGTGATGTTGGCACACTCATCTCTAAAACAATTCAAAATGTTTAGCCTTTTATTTCCTCTCCTCAGCTGTAGAGATGAGGCGTGTCATTACCCCTGGAGAGCCCATAGACGTGCCCTTACCCCTCACTGACATGGTGGCGGTGGATTTCACTGCCAGCGACGCTGTAAAGCCATCAAGTCTGCGGATCTGCACCGTGGACAAAGACAGGACGCGCTGCGGTCCAGATTATAAAGAGAGAGCGTCTCGTCTCAACACTCTTCAGATCCAAGGTGGAAATTCCTCTGACAGCGGGATCTACACAGTACAAGACCTGGTGAATGACGAGACTCTGGCCATCATACACGTCCATGTGAAAGGTGAGAGGGGCTTAAGAGTTATTATATACCTATGAAGTTACAGTACACTGGACTCGGTTCTGTAGAGCACACAGAGGGTTAATAAAGCAGGAAGTGAGTCAGGCTACATCACAACATCACTCTGTAAGACCCACAGCAGTTCTCCATCAGTGTCACAGTCTGATCGGCTTTGGATTGGGGTTTTACCTCCTCATACTTTAATATGGATAAATAAATGACATAAATGTCTGTAATAAATAAACGACGTAAACATGGTCTATATCCTGATTCTGGTGGAAGTGTTACAGAGTGATGGTGTTGTGATGTTTTTAGGGTCTAAAGCAGAAGAGCAGGGTTCTGGAGCCACACCCGTGTCCCAGCATCACAATGTCAGACGCAGAAGTGTTCAGTCTGGTACGTCTGAGTTTATGAGTGTTAATGACATTTTTATTCTGACACAGAGCTCGTAACTAACACACAGAGCTGCTGGGGCTCAGGGATGAACCCTCTCAGACTGGAGGTAATGTGTGTAAAACTCATGTGTAGTGTGTGTGTGTGTGTGTGTGTGTGTGTGTGTGTGTGTGTGTGTGTGTGTGTGTGTTTGCAGAGGAGAAGCAGTGTCCTGACATTGTACAGGAGAGATCCATGATACCGTGGATGATTGCACTGATAGCTGTGATTCTGCTCATCCTATCAGTCTTAATGAACATTTATCAGTCGATGAAAAAACCAGGAGCTTCACAAACAATCTCCACATAGCAGAAACCAACAGCTGGAGTAAAAGGACAAAACCAGCCATGATTCAGGAGATGTGGCGGTCTCAGTACTCACTCTCCTCTCACTGACTAACAGTAAACACACCCCTCATTAACCCACCCCCTCAGTAACCCCCCCTCAGTAAACACACCCTCAGTAAACCCCCCCTCAGTAAACACACCCATAAGTAACCCCCCCTCAGTAAACCCCCCCCCTCAGTAAACACACCCCTCAGTAACCCCCCCTCAGTAAACACACCCATAAGTAACCCCCCTCAGTAAACCCCCCCCCCTCAGTAAACACACCCCTCAGTAACCCCCCCTCAGTAACCCTCCCCTCAGTAAACACACCCATAAGTAACCCCCCCCTCAGTAAACACACCCATCAGTAAACCCCCCCTCAGTAACCCCCCCCCGAGTAACCCCCGCTCAGTA
>JAAGKR010007686.1:0-20856 GCA_011419295.1 Clarias macrocephalus | reverse complement strand
TATGAAGTTACAGTACACTGGACTCGGTTCTGTAGAGCACACAGAGGGTTAATAAAGCAGGAAGTGAGTCAGGCTACATCACAACATCACTCTGTAAGACCCACAGCAGTTCTCCATCAGTGTCACAGTCTGATCGGCTTTGGATTGGGGTTTTACCTCCTCATACTTTAATATGGATAAATAAATGACATAAATGTCTGTAATAAATAAACGACGTAAACATGGTCTATATCCTGATTCTGGTGGAAGTGTTACAGAGTGATGGTGTTGTGATGTTTTTAGGGTCTAAAGCAGAAGAGCAGGGTTCTGGAGCCACACCCGTGTCCCAGCATCACAATGTCAGACGCAGAAGTGTTCAGTCTGGTACGTCTGAGTTTATGAGTGTTAATGACATTTTTATTCTGACACAGAGCTCGTAACTAACACACAGAGCTGCTGGGGCTCAGGGATGAACCCTCTCAGACTGGAGGTAATGTGTGTAAAACTCATGTGTAGTGTGTGTGTGTGTGTGTGTGTGTGTGTGTGTGTGTGTGTGTGTGTGTGTGTGTGTTTGCAGAGAAGAAGCAGTGTCCTGACATTGTACAGGAGAGATCCATGATACCGTGGATGATTGCACTGATAGCTGTGATTCTGCTCATCCTATCAGTCTTAATGAACATTTATCAGTCGAAGAAAAATAATAAATAGACAAATGACTTCTGCTTAGCCGAGCCATCTTGTAAAGATACACTGCCAGATATTTTAGGCAAAACATTCCCATACACACTCCCTCTGTTCACATCAGCAATAACCTAAACCCCCCCTCAGTAACCCCCCCCCCTCAGTAAAACCCCCCTCAGTAACCCCGCCCCCACCCTCAGTAACCCCGCCCCCACCCTCAGTAACCCCCCCCCTCAGTAAAACCCCCCTCCTAAGTGCCAGCAGTGACTAAGAGGGATTTGACCGGGACCTGTACGATTTGGGGTGTTGTCCTGTTGCTGACATGTCATTGGCTGATTAGATCACCAGTCAGTGAGGGTTTAAAGATGTTTTAGCCTAAACTACTAAAATAAGTACCACTGGGTGTAAGTGTGCTGAACGTGTGCTGATGGACCGCATGCTTGCTTTGCACAATGACAGTAAAGTTAAATCTAATCTAATCTAATCTACAGACAGTGATGGTGAGCTGTAAGGTTTTGGCTCTGTGCTGCTATTGAGAGGTTACTACTCTGCAGGTGTGTGTGTGTGTGTGTGTGTGTGTGTGTGTGTGTGTGTGTGTGTGTGTGTGTGTGTGTAATAGAAACAGTGCATAATAGTGGTTTTAGACCAAACCGTTCCTTGTTGAGGATGTACTACCAAAATCAGTTTAGTTTACTTAAACAAAATGTAGAAAAACACAGATTTAAACACAAGAAAGTCATTAAACACTAACACAGCTGCTGATCTTTCTAAAGCTTTCACTCGTATGTTGGTTTGGTGTTTCCTGTAAGGCGAGTCATGAAGCATGCACGGGTACATTTCTTTTTAGAAGTCCCTTTTTGACATTATGAAATGTCAAAAGTGTGTGAGTGTGTGCACCATACACACTTCTGAGAAACAGCTCTGACTCTCAGACGTGTTTTCAGGAGATCGGGACGTGAGCGTCTTGAGCTCTTCTTTTTTCCTGTTTTACATATTTGTGAGCCAAGTTTCCCTTTACAACCATGTTAGTAACTCCACACACTGGCCGTCTTTCTCTCGGCCGTCTCTTTCTCTCACTCACTACAGCCAACTAACAGCTTCTGCTTAGGGCTGCTGAGTCAAAATAAAAACACATCAGAGCAGGACAGGATGGGGAGAAATGTGTGAAAAGGAGATGTGAAGGGGGTGGGGTGTGCACAGGCCGGCGTACTCTTTGAAGAAACCGGAGCAGTTTACTGAACGCACAGGAGAGAAGAATGAACTAAAATTATCGATTTAATCACAATAGTATTAATCTGATACTGATACCAACGGTGATATCAATACTATCAATATTTGAATTGATCTGCCTACCCAGCCCAGTCCATGCCCTTCTGCATACTGTTGTAGATTAGACATAGAGGTGTAATGGCAAGACTGCCAGTCACTGCCAATTTCACCGCAATTGATCACACGCAAAAGAAGAGATAATGACTGGAACAGTAACTTGTAGACAGTAACTTATCCTTTGAAAATCTTTTTTCTTATATTACAAAAACAGCCTTTTTCCACCTTAGAAATATTGCCAAGCTTAGGAACATTTTATCTGTATCTGATGCAGAAAAGCTGGTTCATGCATTCATGACCTCCAGACTGGACTACTGTAATGCATTACTGGGTGGCTGTCCTGCATCCGCAATTAACAAGCTACAGTTAGTCCAAAATGCAGCCGCCAGGGTTCTCACTAGATCCAGAAAATATCATCATATAACCCCAATATTATCATCCCTGCACTGGCTACCTGTTCAGTTTAGAGTTAATTACAAAATAGCATTACTTAAGTACAAGGCTCTAAACGGTTTAGCTCCCTCATATCTAGCCAGTCTTCTGACACCTTACAATCCACCACGTTCCTTAAGATCACAAAACTCCAGACTTCTGGTAGTTCCCATGTAAGATTGCGGGTATTACGGCAGGCAAACCCACAAACAACTGCTCCACAGGTTTTCAGTCAGGGAGGCCCATGGCCACATTCACATGCAGTTGCTAGGCAACGCCGTCATGGTGGCAATCTGGGGGATGCATGACACTGAAAAAAACTGAAAAGAAAAAAATAAATGGACAAAAAAAAGGACAATAAAGAAGGATTAACCCTGTCTGGAGGGGACAGGAGACCTCTTTGTTGTATACAGTATGTTATGTTTGTCTTTGTTCTATTAGAAGTTTTGTGTTCCCCGAACGGGAAAAGCCTCCCGTAAGTACACAATCAGTAACACAGCTCACACACAACCTTCCCTCCGAAGCCCTGCATCAGGACTCTATAGAAAAAGAAAACCAGGCGCGCTAGCATAAAGCTCTATAACATAGAATATCACAGCTTTGGAGTAGCCTTCCAGACAGTGTTTGGGCCTCAGTCTCCCAGTTTAAAAGTAGACTCAAGATTAGACTCTTTAATCTGGCACACACATAATTCTTCCCACAACCTCGTACTCCAGTACATTGAAATGCACAGTATCTATCTAACTATCTACACACTATCAAGCACATATCTAGTGCTGCTTATATCCTGAACGGCATCTACAATAATTCTTTTCCACCTGCTCTTTATTTCCCAACCCATCCCGAGGCATCTGGAGATTGTTCCTGCTCCAGTAGACAGAGGCCGACCCTGCGTGGCATCCAGAGAAGGACCTGCTCCAGCTGGATTCTGCTTCATGATGTTTGGAGCTACACATGTTGCTCCTGTGCTCCTAGTGATCCAGACCCCCTCTGACCTCTGCACCTGCCGACTCATCCCTGAGCTGAACTGGACTTCATGTTAATTTAAAGACCTTCTGTTATACTGAACTTCCAGCAGCCTAACACACATGATGTCGTTATATAATTCCTGCTATCTCTTATCACCCAGGATGCCACTGTCGCCGTCACACTTGGCTCGCTCATCATGCACAATCGCATTATTATCAAGACACATTTTTCTCACTCATACACACTTCCATAAATTTTACATTTTCATCTTAAATCTTTTAATACTGTGAGGTAAATTCTAACAATATCTCCCATTTCAATGTTGATTTGACAATCTATGTTTTGAAAGTTACTTTGAGACAATGACCAACGTTAAAAGCGCTATATGAATACAATTTTAATTTAATTGGATTAAAAAAATATATTGTGGAAAAGTTCTTTTTATTTCTTAATTTAATAATAATTGTATGTCTCTCTGTGGAGTGAAACTCTGGAACAGATTAGGAGAGGATTTAAAACTAGCATTAAATGTAAAACAGTTCACAAGAAAATATAAAGAAGTGATCCTTACAAAGTACAGGAATGGGGGGGGGGGGGTAGTTTAATTTTACTGTATAGAAGTGTAATTGTGTCTATTATGTGGTGCGAACCAGCAAACGTGGAGTGTAAATATATGGGTAAGTGTATGTGGGGTGAATGCTAAAGTGTACAGTATTTATGTGTCTTTATGAAGGTTTGTATGTGTTTGTATGTATATATACCATACCAGGAGATTTGACATGACTAACACAAAATAAATCAACCCTATAAATCAAACTTATTTGTAACATACTTCAATGACCCTGAAACAGAACTGATTTTTGTTTGAGACATGTTATTATTATTATTATTATTATTATTATTATTATGCCTTTATTATGTCTGTAATTCGGTAATATGATGTATCTTCAAATTTAAAAATATCTTCACAATAGCTTTGTTTAGTGAAAAGAAATTAAGCTCACCAATTAACTCGACCTTTTACCAACATTGTGCCATCCATAAGGTAAAACAGATATTTTTCTGAAAACATCACAACATTTATGCAAGCTTCAGATGTCACTCACAGCCTTTCTTTTAGGATCTAGCACTGACCAATATGGGGTCATGATGTCACTGCACCAGTCAATGGGAGCAGTGGGAATGTCCTGTCTAGTGTCAGGTACACTACAGGTACCACTACATACAGAGTACAATCCCAATTTTCAGCCCCTTATGTTAAAGATATTATCCTCATCCTCAGGTTAGCTGGTAATCTAATAGTAATCTAGTAACCCAGTGTGAGGATCCGCCCAATGATGGAAACTTCAAAGCACTTTTTCCTTGCATTGGAGATATTGAGGTTTTTGAAATGTGACTTTGAGGTTAACAAACCTCCCATTCAGTTATTTAATTTTCACAGACAGTCATGAATATAGAGTTGTAGTTGATTCGGTTTGGATTTGTGAGACTTTTGCGGGTCTTTAGTGACTAGTGTAAGCAGTCAGTGTTTAAAAAAGAGATTTTCTTAAATAGTCTTGATATTAAAGACAGAAAGTGTAATAATAAACATTTTAGATGTTTGATCCATTGCCCTGCAATATTTTGAAGGAAAAACCTTTAAATGACCAATTTAATAATATCGACTGGAAAACGACTTGGACTTATAACAAATACTGTGTTAATAACAAAGTTAGTGAAATATATTTTAAAATTATACACATAATTTATCCCACTAACCAGTTTCTCAAGTGATATAAAGATGATCTCTCTCTGAATTTGTTCTTTTTCTGGAATGGATGTGAAGTCTGTTTTGCATTTTATTTTTCTTTTCTTTCTTTTTGAATGTATATATGTTAAAAGATTTTGGGGATTAATGTTGAATCATTATTCACTATGTTGAGCAGATAAAAAATTATATACGTAAAAGCGATGTTATATTTAATTATGATAAAAGGATACAGAGAAGAGTCACATTTTCATCTTAAATCTTTTAATACTGTGAGGTAAATTCTAACAATATCTCCCATTTCAATGTTGATTTGAGAATCTATGTTTTGAAACATTACAAGGAATTTTAATCCTTGTAAAAGCAACTAGAACTTAACATGTGAATATAATATTTATAATGCTTCATACACATTTGCTTATTGTTAAGAAGACAATAAAACGAGGCGCGTGACCGGGCTAGCCTTTTTATAAAGTAGGTCTACAGGTCATGACCCTCCCGCTGACCAATCAGCAGCCGCGGACTGGACACGTCATCAGCACGCGCCCACCAAAACATAAGCGAATGACAGCAGCTCGAGCAGCGCAGATCCCGCGAGCGGATTTCAATGAGTTTGTTTGTGAGCGGGATGTTTCTTTAAGTTATTTTAGGGAGCTGGACGAGCGCTGTAACGCGTCGCGCTGTTATTTCAGGCTGTGCGTATTAGCGTGCTAACGGCTAACAGGCTTTAGGTTTTATGTTTACAGTCAGAGTCGCTATAATATGACGTGTTCTAGTTTTATAACAGGTTTGCATTAACAGGAGTGTAATGTACAGGCTGATCAGTGTATCGGTCTGTGTAGATCCTGTATATATTGTGTATATAGGGTGATTATCTCTCTATGTCTGTACAGGAAGTGAAGCTTCACTCACAGTTGGGAGATTAATTTGTGTTTTTATTGTATTTTTCCATCATGGAGGCTGTAATTGGTCAGTCATGGCATGTTTCTGTTTTTCCCTCAGTACCATTTGTATTGATTAGTGTTTTCCTCATTGCTTTTTATTTGCTGAGGCGTTATCGACTGAGTAAACACCTGTTAGTTAACATCCCCCCGGGTCCAAAACCACTTCCTGTTGTCGGGAACTTCGGCAGCTTGTTCGTGCCCCCGTTTATTCTGAAGCTGTTTGTGCAGGACGCCGAAAAATATAAAAAGAGGAGAGCGGGCCCACTTTCCCCGCAGGTCGGGTTGACGGAGTTGGCGAAGGTTTATGGGAACGTGTACAGCCTGTTTGTGGGCAGCCAGCTGGTAGTGGTGCTGAACGGGTACGAGCTGGTCAGAGACGCGCTCTCCAACCACGCCGAGGTTTTCTCTGACAGACCCGACATCCCTCTGATCAGCATTCTGACCAAGCGCAAAGGTGAGAGCAGCGCTTCCGTCATTCAAGCTGGGTTTTTTTGGGCCCCTGAGCGAGGCCCCTAAACCTGATCATGCGCTGTGACGTTCTGATATGCACAGGAAAGAAATCCTGCACAATAATATATCTGTATATCATAATATAACAAATAAAGGCTTTTTCATTCTTCAATCAAGTGTGAACTCAGCTTTACTTTCACTCATTTAAAGAAAAGTATATGATGTGCACAAGACACAGTGCTCACTCATAGTTATTATTCTTGCTTGTATGCGTATTTATATATTTATTACCAGACTCCCTGTTCCAAGGCGGGAGTTTAGAATTGCTTAGGTACTTAGTGTTCCAGCATGGAAGAACCTGAGTGACCAGTACAGCCCGCTGACCTCAACCTCACTGACCACCTTACCAGACCTTCTCATGTGATATCACTAATACTCTTGATAGCCGAATGAACATCGAATTCCTGCTCCAAAATCTATTGGAGAGCCTTCTCATCAAATCTTTAATGGGATGTTCAACAAGCACAGGAGTGTTCAGGAGAGTTCAAATGTCCACAAACTTTTGGTGATATAGTGTATAAAACCCACTATTTGACTAATTTAAAGCAGATTGACCCAGGCAGTTACTAATGATGCTATAAAGGTCCCCTGCCTTACCAAAAAAAGTGTTGTTTAAATAATATTTAAGCAAATATTTAGGAGGCCCTGAGTGGAGAATTACTGCAGTGATTAATTAATGACTCAGTTAGTAAGAATTCTTTTAACTCCAACTCATGCAGTGAGGGTTTTTTCATTTCTTAAAACAGACTAACCACCAAAATCAAAGACATGTGGCAATAAATCTTGTGGAAAAGATGTAACTGAGTGTCAGAATGGTCAAATTAGTGCCTGCAACAAGCAAAGAAAACAACTAAGGAGATTGTAGAAATGACAAGAATTGGGTTAAAAACTGTCCAACTCATTATTAAAGTCTGGTGAAGCACTTTGAAAATTGGTGAAAAATCTTCAGTTTGAGAGCTAGGAAGAATAAAGATTGGACTTTGGAGCGATGAAAAAGGTCATGTGACCTGATGAGACCAGATTGAGTCTATTCCAGAGTGATGGGCGTGTCAGGGTGAGAAGGGAAGCGCATGAAGCGATGCTCCCATCATGCATAGTGTCACTGTACAAGCCTCTGGAGACAGTGTTATGATCTGGGGTCGCTTCAGTCGCTCAGGTCGAGACTCAGCAACGTCATGTGGAGATAAAATGAAGTCACATGACCACCTGAATGCATTGAATCACCAGTACATCACATTCTTCCCTGGTGGCACGGGTATATTTCCCGACTCAAAACGTGAAAGAGTGTCTCTGGAAGCATGAGGAATTATTTTCACACATGACCTGGAGTCCTGACCGTAACCCTTTTTAAAGGATGTGCTGGAGAAGACTTTACAAAGTGGTTTAACTGCCGTCACTAATAAAACATAAGTCAAAAATTAATGCAACTCTGGACAAAAACAATATATTTTGCCATTCCAAATGTGTTTTTTTTTTTTTTTTTGGCCAGGCAGTGTATCACCCAGCTGGGCAAATCCATATCTGACTATTCACTCATGCCTGCGTAAAATAAACTCCTCCTACTTGTACAGGTTTTTACGTGTGTCTTGTGGGATCTCGGTCCTGATGCACAGCTGAGAATTCTTCTGATCCACAGGCATTGTGTTTGCACCTTATGGTCCAATCTGGAGAAAGCAGCGCAAGTTCTGCCACATGACTCTTCGAAACTTCGGCCTGGGCAAGCTGAGCCTGGAGCCCTGCATCCACGAGGGATTCGGTACGGTCAAAGCTGAGCTGCTGAAGCTAGACCAGGAGGCGTGTGGACGAGGAGTGGACCTGACGCCTTTGATCAGCAACGCCGTGTCCAACGTGATCTCCTCGATCAGCCTGGGCCAGCGCTTCCACCACCAGGACGAGGAGTTCCGAACGCAGCTGAACCACATGGCTCACGGGCTGGAGATCAGCATGAACAGCGCCGCCATGCTCATCAACATCTTCCCCTGGCTCTACTACGTCCCTTTTGGCGTCTTCAAGCAGCTCCGCCAGGTGGAGAGAGACATCACGACGTTCCTGAAGAAGATCATAGCCAGGCACAGGGCCACGCTGGACCCCGAGAACCCCAGGGACTTCATCGATATGTATCTGGTGGAGATGTTGTCTCAGCAAAAAGCAGGAGGAGCGGAGGAGGACGGGTTCTCTGAAGATTACATGTTCTACATAATAGGGGACCTGTTTATTGCAGGGACGGATACGACCACTAACAGCATCCTGTGGATGGTGCTGTACATGTGTTTACATCCTGATGTCCAAGGTAAAAATATGAATTGCAAATGCTCTTAGATTATTTACTTCATTCGAGTCATGACAAACACTACAGTAACAATTTTTAGATTAAATATATGAGGAAATGCTCGCTCCAGATTGGCTGGAAGTAGTTTTTGAAAATAGATAAGATCAAATTTCAGAGCTCAAAATTAATACAGTGTTCTGCTATTACCACGACGACAAGCCTTACTGATGATTTGGGTTTCAATGCCATTATATTTGCAATGACGTCAACTTTTCCATTGTAATGTACTTAATACAGACTTTAAAAACACGCTTTAATTAAGAGTGCCAAGGTCACAGTTTTTCGAGATGTCTCTGGTTAGCCATGGTCGCCTAAATCAATTGACATTAAGTTTGTTCATTTCAGTTATAAGTTAGCAAAATGTGTACATTTTGTAAATGGCTTCCACTATGCGATATTGGATCATCTGATAGTTTTTTCTTGAAATATAGTGTAAGAATTAATCAATATCACATGAGGACTAGAGAGTGCTGTTGTGCTGGTTATTAATATAATACACAACTTTTGAAAAAGATTTTTTAAAAAGAAAATTAACAGTCCTGAGAAACTCAACAGATTTACTGCATATTTACACTTATTCCACTTTAGAATATCTAAATCTAAACGTTTAGAATATTTATTTAGAAACTAGTGCGCTATGTAGGGAGTACAGTAAAATCCCTTGTTCCACACACGAGTAGTGCCCTTGATCAGGGGTCAGGGAGGGATTTGGGATTCAGCGTTGGTTGGAACTAACTGTTGTATGAAAATAATCAATTAATGCAGTAAAATTCACATAAAAACGTCCTCCTTTGATGTCTCAGGGAACGTCCAGCGTGAGATCGATGCAGTAGTGGGACGTGGAAGGCTGCCGTCGCTGACTGATAAGGGCACGCTGCCCTACACCGAGGCCACCATCATGGAGGTGCAGAGAATGTCTGTGGTGGTGCCTCTGGCTATTCCTCACATGACTTCCAGGACAACAGGTTAGGAAGTAAATCCTGCAGTGAAGTCCAGAGTGGAGTCATTCAGTCATCACATGTGATACTTACGAGATCTGAAGCACTGTCTGATAAAAGAATAGAAAGTAACTCTTATTATAAAACTATTATTATAATGTAATAAGGGTGTAATATTTTCCCCTTCAGAATTCCAAGGCTACACCATTCCCAAGGGCACAGTCATCCTGCCTAATCTCTGGTCCGTCCATAGAGATCCCACTGTCTGGGAAAATCCAGATGACTTCAACCCTTCGCGGTTTCTTGACGAACATGGCCAGCTCCTCAGGAAGGAATGCTTTATTCCATTTGGTATAGGTACGGTTCACACTTGTTGCTTTCCGCTAAAGCCAGTTTAAAAAACCATAAGCAGGATTCTATTCTACAATTCTGTCTGCATTTTTGTCACCTCTGTGAGTTGAAGTGTGATCCTCATGCCTGCAGGTCGGAGAGTGTGCATGGGAGAACAGCTGGCGAAGGTGGAGCTCTTCCTGATGTTCTCCAGCCTGATGCAGGCTTTCACATTCCGTCTCCCTGAGGGGCATCAGCCGCTGTCCATGCACGGGCGCTTCGGCCTCACGCTGGCCCCCTGTCGCTTCAGAGTGTGTGTGACTCCACGCTAACCCGAAACACGAACAGCATCAGGACGTCACGGAGGTCGATTATGGAGTAACGGTCATGGTTTCTTTTCTAACTACTTTCCTTTGGCCAGTAATTCATTTATAGGAGTTGTGGTAGTCGAGCTGTTCATGCGAATTCCAGCTGATTTTGATAAACTCATGCTGTGAAGCTGGTTCAAATCGTAAAAGTGCTGTTCTGTTCTGAATCATTTAACTAACTTGTGTCAGATTATTTCACAAAATCAGTATAATAAAATTCTCTGTAGTTTTTTTTTTTGTATTAGTATCTAATTCACCTCCAGCCTTGCACTTTAAGTGTACTACCTTGAATGTGGAGCATTTCAGAATCATGGTTTTAATATTTAATATTTTAACAGTTCATTTACACTTCAGACCTTTTTTTTTCAGCGTTGGCACTTTCTGTGACTGTATGCTCTTTTTCAATAATTTGTTTTTGTCATTAATTAATCAAATGCACTTTATTCACACCGATAATGTCAAATGCTGTAATATAGTAATTATTGTGAGCATTAAGTAATTTTTTATAAAAAAGAGGTGAACTGACAGTGACATGGCAAAATATATATTTTATTTTGCTTACTGAGCAATTCATTAAACTCTAAAAAGAAAAATAATAATGCATTTTGATTAATACTATCTGATCCGTTCTTTAAGATAACGTTGAGGTACAAGTGCCCTTAAGAGCAATCAGGATTAATTATGGATCTCAGATTTGTATAGAGAAAACATATGAACGCACTAATGTGTTACAGGTACAGGTCAATGTACGAATACTATTACTAGTATTTAAAAATTTTGAAATGCTTCCTGACACGGTTTATTATTGTATAAATTGTTTGTTATATGTTAGAAAATAATAATTATGATTTGAAAATAAAAATATTCTGTTCTCTTAATAATTCATGTTTAGGAAGTTGAATTGTTTTCAATTAGTTTATTATACGAGGGACGTTCAAGTCAAACCGAGACTGAAATTTTGACATTTATGAAAGACTTCTAGCGCAGCATGTCAATGAGACGCCCGTTGTTTTATAATTAGTTACTGTGTCTCTTTAGGGGATCATAGGATCTCATATAAGTAAACATTGATTGTGTTCTTTTATGTTTCATGCCTTGGGAGCTTAATTTTATTTGACCACTGAAATACATTGCAAATACATGAATAAAAAATTGTATTCAAGTACATATGGAATGAGTTTCACTACAATTTATTACCACTACACAAACATTTGATTCATGGATAGATAGATAGAAACTAAATAATGAACTTTGCAATTAATTTTATTTTGCATGGTATAATACATATTGCATAGTATATTACTAAACATATCATTTGTTGTAATATGCTTTATTGTTTTGATTCAGTAGTAACTAGGGGCAGATTTAAAAATGTATAACCCTATTATGAAGATGTTTATACAATGAAAAATGTGTATTATGATATACACCATAATTTACTGTAACCTGCACTACAAGCAAAAATACTTGCAATTAAACAACTTAAAATGTTTTAAGCATAGTTTTAACAAAAATGTCCTTAAAAATAAATGCCATTATTCTCCACAGTGCTAATCCTGTGCAGCTGCTGTGTATTCCTGCAGTCTTGAGTTACATACTCGTGTACTTATCAGTACGCAGCACCAGAGCTTCCTGACAGACTTTCAGCACGCACTAATTAGTAGAGTAGTGTAGTAGTACTTTGGTCACGTGGGTTAGAAGCGTATCTGTGTGAAAGGTTACGGGAGAGACGTGATCACGTGACCAGGCTGACTTTCGCCCCAGTTTAGAGGAGAGTCGCTGTCACACGGTCATGGCGTTCTTCTCTCACCACTTCACCCGAGCTCTGAGCTCCTCTGCCGTCCGACACGCCGCCATTAAACACGTTACTGTTATCGGAGGAGGATTAATGGGCTCGGGGATCGCCCAGGTAGGCTAATGAGCGGATAAGCTAACGCGAGCCGAGCTAGCCACGCAGCTAGCCTCTCTGACTAGCGTTACTGCTGCAGGTCACCTGTGAGCATGCGCAGGTTTATTTTACCTTGTATTTCATCTAAATATGGAACAAAAATACACTTTCACACAGAGTTCTGATTATGATTGCAGTAGGAATTGGAAAGCGTGCGCATATATATATATTTTAAGACCGAACCCTAATCAGGTCCATATTGTACACTAGATAGTAAGTACAGTGCGCACGTAGTGCACTATATAGTGTGTAGTGATTAAGGAGATGTTTGGGATTCAGCCTCCTGGATTCTGTGAATATAATAAATACATTTAATTGTAAAGAGAACACAACGTTGCAGTTTATTTGATATACACATCATATGGACAAAAAGTATTGTACCAAACCCATAAATACGTGTATTTATTTATATGGTAGTTTATTTAATGAGACATTGTACAATGAGACATTGTTCATTAATACACATCTGTAAATGTACCAGAATTAGCCAAATGGCTGTTTTTCATCTACAGTCCCTGGACATTAAAATGTAACTCTAAAACAATAAAAATGCATAACAATAACTCCATATTATAATCATCAAAAAAAAAAAAATCTACAAAATGTATACAAATACCTAAACTTCAATATGGATTCGCCGCCCTAGTTGGTTTTGCAGCTCTAACAGCTTCCACTCTTCTCTGAAGGCCGTCCACAAGATGTTGGAGTGTTTCTGTGTGTGTGTTCGTGTCCGTTTATTCTGTAGAGCGTTTATGAGGTCAGACACTGATGTTGGACGAGAAGGCCCGGCTCACAAACTCTCAGTTTCAGTTCATCACAAAGGTGCTCGATGGGGTTAAGGTCTCAGGGCTCTGTGTTCGGGCCGCTTGAGTTCTTCCACTCCGAACTCATCAAACCATGTCTTTATAGTCCTTGTACTCTGTAAACTGTTGCCACAAAGTTACTTAGAAATATAGCGTTATCCAAGATGTCCTGGTACGTTGAAGCATTAAGATTGCTCTTTATTGGGGATAAGGGGCCTGAATGATTGAAACACCTGAATTCAATAATTAACAGGTTTAGACAAATCCTTTTGTCCATAGAGTGTACGTATAGAACACCAGGTCTTGTGAGGTGTTCCTAGTAAGCAGTGGATAGTACCTACTAAAAGTCGATCAGAGAACAGTGTCATGTGCGACCAAGTTAATTTTGGTTATGATAGATACGTGTGAGAACACAGTGTGTTACAGTATGCCACGTATAAGGCTGTGTAACTGCAGTTATTATTACGATACCTCAGTGCCGATTCAATTAAAATTGTGATTCTATAAGGATTAAGATTTTATAAACATCCGATTTTATATTAGATTTGTCCATGATTTTGTTGCAAACCGTTAAAAAGTTTAATGAGTAATTGAATGTAGCATGTTCCTTGTAACATTTTTAAGTTTTCTCACTTAAACAAAGCACAGTATTTAAACACTACAAACTAACTTCAAATACAAGAGTTTAACATTTAACTTCAAATTAAATTAAACACAAATTTTTACTACATTGTTGCTACATTATAACATCATCTCCTTATAATGTCACAAACATAATATTTGCTCTCTGATTGTTTTTACTGTCTTTCTTAGATCTGTTTGGGGTTTGTGTAAAGCACTTTGTGATGTCATATAAAAAAAATGCTATATATATATAAAGACTGACTTGCTGTTTTTTTTTTTTCCCCTTTATATTGCAATCCAACAGTGAAGCATGGAGGAAATTATTGTTCACGCATGGTATGTGATAGTGCAGGAATGTAATTATTATTTCTAAACAACCGTTGCAAAAACTCGCTCCTACCACACGGGATGAATATGTGTAAATAGTTCATAGTGCGCCACCTGTAGGATTATAAAGAAACAGTGAAGTTTTACCTTACTTATTGTTATTTTAGCAGGAACGGCTTGAGAAGTAGTTGAGCTAGCTTCAGATATTAGGGCAAATATCTACATGATGTCTTGGACAAATATGTCTTATCCATAAGTGGTCTACTTTGACTTTCAGCTTACAGGACATGTCCTTTTTGCCCATTTTTTAATTTTATTTGTATGTTCATATTTACCATGTGTATTTTACCTATGTATAAATATCAATGTTACAGGAATTCTGCCTTTGTCCTTCTTGTTGTCATCATCCAGGTTGCAGCATCGACCGGACATTCAGTCGTGCTGGTGGACACATCCGAGGACATCCTGAAGAAATGCACCAAGGGCATTGAGGGCAGCCTGCAGAGAGTAGTGAAGAAGAAGTTTGCAGACAAACCCGAGGTCAGGTTTAGTCTGTCTTCTGTGTGTGGATGAAAATTCCCCAGAGCATTGTCCTGATCAGACTATTGTGTGTGTGCACTCTCTCCACAGGCCGGAGAGGAGTTTGTTCAGAAGGTGCTGAAGAACATTTCCACGAGCACGGATGCTGCGTCCGTGGTGAAGAGCACTGATTTGGTGGTGGAGGCCATCGTGGAGAACCTCAAAGTGAAGCAGAGTCTCTTCTCTGAACTGGATAAAGCGGCACCACAGTGAGAGAGTTGATCTCTTAAAACGCACTGTTCTCTTATTGATAATTTGTTTCTGTTTTCGATGATGTGTGCATATGTTCTCCCGTCAGACACGCCATCTTTGCCAGTAACACATCCTCTCTTCCGATTGCGGATATCGCCGTGTCGACAGCTCGCTTAGACCGGTTTGGAGGGCTCCACTTCTTCAACCCTGTCCCTATGATGAAGCTGGTGGAGGTATATTCACTGATAACATTTTATTCGTATGTCTTATCGAACATGTGATAAGACATACGAAAGACTATTCAGTCTTTACTGTAATAGTCAGTCATGATATAGCTCCACTCAGAGAATAAAATGCTCTGAACCATTGCAGCTTGAACTTACTTCCTGTTTATACTTCTGTGATACCGGAAAATTATGTTTGTAGAGATATAACCACACATTTTATAGCTCTGGATCAGTGTACAAAGTTCATTTTGTAAGGTGAGAGCGCAGTGAAAAAGGTGCGTCTCATATCTACACGCATACAAACATGGGCTCAAGGGTTTTGTAGGCATTCCTGCACTATCACACCCTGCGTGAACAATAATTTCCTCCATGCTTCACTGTTCATGCCACAGGATTGTAATATTAAGGGGAAAAAAACAGCAAGTCAGTTTTTATTTATATAGCACAGGTTTTGTCTAGTACCTTCTTGGCAATATTTTTTTTCTGCGCTGCGTTGTGTCTCGCTCACAAAACAGTCGAATAGTGAACCAAGTGAAACTCTGCAGGAGTACAACACAATATGATATTAATGTACTCGACTGCTTTGAAATCTGAAATGATCTCAGTCTCTGAATATTTTTTGCTTTGTAGGTCATCCAGGCTCCAGGAACAAGCCAGGAAACATTTAACTCGCTTCTGGATTTCACCAAAGCATTAGGAAAGCATCCGGTCTCATGCAAAGTCTGTGTGAAAACAGTATTTCCGATGTGGTTTAATACAAATGTTATATACTGTGATTTATTATTGGAGATGATTAAGAGGAAAAAACTAAACAAAAACTAATTTACAGAAAATCTATTTATTTTGAATATACAGAATTATACAGACATCATACAGATTTCTATTCAGTTAGACGTATTATTTTGCTTTTGCTAAAAACATTTGTTAGTTTAAGAGGTCAAATCAAGCAAATCTTTCCATCATTAACGCGGTGTTGTTGTTGTGTAAGGACACCCCAGGCTTTATTGTAAACCGTCTGCTCGTGCCGTACCTAATGGAGGCTCTGCGACTACATGAGCGAGGTACACTTTCCCACCCATGCTCCAGCTCACACCTACACACCTGTGTGTATTCGTCAAGGACATGAGCCTGTTTGTTTCTCTGTGTCTCCAGGTCACGGTTCTAAAGAAGACATCGACGTAGCCATGAAGCTCGGAGCCGGTTATCCCATGGGTCCCTTTGAGCTTTTGGACTACGTCGGATTGGACACAGCTAAGTTCATCATTGACGGTATGCACACGCGTGATCTGAGTTAGCGTTATTATTTCTGTAAAGTGATTAACTGGATCATTGTTTCATAATCTGTTTTGAATGTATTGGTACAGGTTGGTACAAGGCGGAGCCAGAAAACCCTCTGTTCGCTCCGAGTCCGCTCCTCAACAAGCTTGTGTCCGAGGGCAAGCTGGGCAAGAAAACCGGAGAAGGTTTCTACAAGCACAAATAAACAGAACCGGAATGAAGCTGAACTTTCAGAGAAGAAAATTATTAATTAACACATAGAGAACGGCCAGTGAATCAGAATAACAGATCAATAAACAGCAGTTGTGCAATAGAGACAAAACGGATAAATGACAGAACAAACACTAGTGCCTTGCTGCAGTGCCATGATGAGAACAGAACAGATTATTATGATTTCTGATTGTCGGTTTTGTATGTCAGCGCTAAAATAAATAAGGTGAATCTTCACATTTGCTGTACTGACTGGCTTGAAAATGTTTTCTTTATTATTATTATTATTTGTAGTTATAGACTGTTTTTGAAGCTTCATCACATATTCATTTAAATCAGCAAACATGCAGAAACACACCTGCCCATTGTGACATTTTGGATGAAGTAAATCACCAGTAAGTGTCCTACAACTAAGGCCTTCTGTAAATGCTGAAGGTGAACATGTAACATATTTTGTGTGTGATTGTCGCCTGCCTCTTCTCTTTGCACGTTCTCATGGTTACTGATGTTTATCTCTACAATACAAGCAAACCAAAATTCTGTTGTTTTCCCTGCATGAGGCTGATGACCTAAAATATACCGATCTGACCTTGATTAAATGTTAATCATCTAAAATAAGCAACGGCAGAAAAACTAAATAAAATCACCAGGGACCTCGGCAAGCCTGAGGTCTGCACAATGTCACGTCTTGTTCGCTATAAAACAGGCTTAGACTCCATGTGATGGTTCAGCTGTCGTGCAGTTGTCCAGTAGCAGCAACTGTTTTCTGTTATTTAATATTACTGCTAGTGATATTAGTTCCAGACAGTCCGATCACGGCTCCGGTGTACTGAATGAACGTTCTACCTTGATAGTGTCCAAGCTCTAGTGAGACACTGGAATAAGTGCATTAGTGTATCAGGGGATTATATAGAGACATAAAGAGAGTTTTTACTCTTAGGACTCTGTTCTATTATTCTGTCCCACTTTGACTCGAACGCCCCTTGAACCCCATGGAACTATTTAGTGACTTGGGAAAAAAAAAAGTTTTTATAACTAGAAATTTCAGATACAGGGGATCCTATAGGTCTGGATCAATGGGCATTTCCCCTTAAATGAAATATTATAATAATTATTTTAATCTCAGACCCAAGACCAACAACAGGACCAGACCTAACACCACCTGACCTTTTTTCTTTGGGGTCATCTGCAGTCAGCAGTCTGTCAAGATTGACTCAGAAGAACCGCTTGCATTTCATAGAGAGCTTCATCAATACATGGAAATATGTGAAAAAGTATTTTTTTTTTTTTTCTAATTTTTCTTCATTATTTTTTTTGCCACATTTAATTGATTCAGATTTTTTTTTGACCAGTCTCTTTCTTACTGTTGAATCATGAACACTGACCTTTACTTTATTGACAATTACTTTTTCACATAGCACCAGGTAGGTTAAGAAAAGCTTTTTTTAAATCACTTTTCATCATTTAAAAACTGCATTTTGTATTTACTCAGGTAATATTCAATTCAATTTTATTTGTATATCGCTTTTAACAATTATTGTTGCAAAACAGCTTTACACAATCAAAAGAATTATGGAAGTATTTGTTTGATGATCTCAATCATTTAAGTGAGACGTAAATGCAAAAAGTAATAATAAACTTCAAAGAACTTTGTAAGTCGTTCTGAAAAAGAGCATCTGCCAAATCCCTAAATGTAATGTAAATAAATGTACATTACACAATGTTCTGAGGTCTTGTATGCAGTTTGTACACAAGTGCAGTGAAGTCAGAGGACATTAATTTTAACCATTTTAATTTTCTTACACATGTAAATCTTTATGCAGGTGTTTGTTAACATCATATTCACTCGCGCTTGTTGAGCGTCACATCCCTTATTTATTTCCCACCTTCCTGTTATTATAACCTTCCCTCTCCCAGGATGACTTCATCCTCGATTGTACAACATGACTATGGAGAGTTTTGTTCCGTGTTCGTCTTATTCATCCTTCACAACACTGTTATTACACAATTATTACACAAGTGAGCATTTTGACCAAATTATCATTTCTATGCATATTTTCCACCTCCAAGCTGTATAAACCTGAATGCTTATTGGATTTAAACATATCAGGTGATGTATATTTGTGTAATGAGGGAGGGTGTGGCCTAAAGAAGATCAACACCCTTTATCAAGGTGTGCATTGATTAGTTTCCATGCAGCGTCTTTTCTTTTCTTATAGAGTGATGAGATGAGAGTGACTCAGTGACGGCCTCAGAGCTCCACTACGGCTCGGACTCCAGTAGGCTGACGGACTCGTAATCAACTCCCAAACCTACGTCCAGTTTTTAGAGACACTTTCTTCAAGCAGTGATACAGAAAAAAGGTCTGCATCTTATAACAAGCCCATGACATTCATGCAGCATCACATACATTGAAGTACTCTGCTGTCAGAAGGGCAGAAATGTTCAGTTGTACATTTTTAATTGTTAAAAATAAACAAGTGAGTTGGGAATATTTGTTTTTATTTAGCTGCATAATAATTCTACACACTAAGTTTCCCAATAATTGTGCACACACAGATATTCTCCTAATAAAGTCACTTTTACTTTCCTAAATATTCAGGTCTCTGAGGTTTTTAATAACAAGTTGTTCAGTAAAGAAATTAATAGTCACAAATACAACTTGCCTGAACATTTATTTATTAAATAAGTTTAATTCACTTTCTGCAATATAATGTGAAATGCAGAGATTAATCGTAATAAGACTAATTTTATTTTGTGCAGATTATTTTCCTTCTGCATGAAGATTTAGAGGAGAACACTGAGATAACTTCTCCAATAGATGGCAGCATTTTATTATTATTTTTGTTTTATTTTTTTGAGCATCCCTCACATCCATCCCTCCACACGGCTCATTTCCATTATAGTATTTAACCCAAACATATGCAGTGTGTGAAATAGAGTGTAACGATCTGGACGCCTCTGAGAATCAGTTTCACAACAATAATATCGTCTCAGATGTTCTTTTACGCGTGGAAATTTCTTTGTTCTTTCTGTCTTGAATTTTGAAATGTTTTAACCGCATGGCATTTACACTCTTGTCTCCAGACAGAGAGAGAGACAGAGAGACAGACAGACAGAGACAGAGAGACAGACAGAGAGAGAGAGACAGACAGAGACAGAGAGACAGACAGAGAGAGAGAGACAGACAGAGACAGAGAGAGAGACAGACAGAGAAAGACAAAGAGACAGACAGACAGAGACAGACAGAAGAGACAGACAGAGAGATTAACTGACTGAAGGAGGAACTGATTTATTTGAAACAATGCAGAGCCAAAAGGGTCAAATTAACTCCATATTCACATTTAGAAGCACGCTGGCAAAATCTATGATATCTACTGAAAATTAAATAAACAGTTTCCCACCTTGTAGTTGAACAGCGAACCCATAACCGGACCTTTTTTTTCTTCTCGTTGTTTTAAATAATTAATGATAAACTGTGTGACGGCTGTGACGTGTCTGAATCAGCTCTTTATCAACTTTATAAAGGACATGCTTGAATAATACATTTCAACAAGAAACATTTTAAATTGTAATTATGGACAAAAAGAAACTATGAAATGATTAAATCAGAAGTTATCTGTTAGTTTTTTTCTGGTCCTTTAATCTCTCTTTCTGTCTCTCTTTTCTTTTTCTTTGTAGTTTTCAACATTTTTGTGTTTGTTTGTTTTTGGCCACTCATACGAAATTCTATACAAATTATTATTAAATGTATTTATTTAAGACGGCACGGTGGCGTAGCGGCTGCCACTGTCGGCTTGCACCTCCAGGGTCTAGGTTCGATGCCCACCTCTGTGAGCATCTTGGTGGGTTTCCTCTGGGTACTCCAGTTTCCTCCCACAGTTCAAAGGCATGCAGATTAGACTAATTGCCGTTCCCAAATTGCCCGTAGTGTGTGTGTGTGTGTGTGTGTGTGTGTGTGTGTGTGTGTGTGTGTGTGTGTGTGTGTGTGTGTGTGTGTGTGTGTGTGTGTGTGTGTGTGTGTGTGTGTGTGTGTGTGTGTGTGTGTGTGTGTGTGTGTGTGTGTGTGTGTGTGTGTGTGTGTGTGTGTGTGTGTGTGTGTGTGTGTGTGTGTG
>JAAGKR010007685.1:0-35222 GCA_011419295.1 Clarias macrocephalus | reverse complement strand
GAATGCTTTTTATAGTTGAATTGTTCATGACTTCAGTGAGATGTAAGTTAAGTGTTGTTCTTGAGCCTACAGATAATGGTGTGTGCATAGAGAAATTCATGATCTTATTTTTTTCCAGAACTACAGCAAGGAGCAGGACCAGAATCACTTAAAACAACTTCTAGAGCAACTTTGCAAAGAACATCCTGCCAGTCCAATGGGAATGCTTTCAATACCTGCTCTTCCTTTGGCAACTATGTTGGTCTCTCATCCTGGTAAGCATGCCGGACTTCCAGCTGAGTGTCAAGGAGTCATTCGGCACTGTCCACTCTCCTTTCCAGGTTAGGAGAACATGAGCGAACACAGTAACATTGCAGTTTATTGATCAGCTCGTGGGAAATCAGTAAAATAGACTACTGCAGTATGGAATCAGGGAGGTGCGAATGCTGCTTCTTTTGACCATTTTCTCAAACCTTTCACCTTCTCCTCACTTTCCCTACAATTGTGGCCAGCAGTGAGTAAAACAAACTTTAAAGAAACTTAAAAGTTTAAAGAACTTTAAAGCTTTAAAGGGGGGGATTTCTTTAGGGACTCATCCTTACTGAACTGGTGAGGCTCTGGATGGAGGACCAATTGAAGGAGGGTTGGTCGCATATCACACAGAATTAGTTTCACTTCAAGTAGATACATCCCGTTATGAGAATATTTCCTTCCTTGTCACTACAATCCCTTAATTCCAAAAGCACTACCAAATCTACTCAGATGTAGATCAAAAAGTACCAAAGCCAATGTTCTGTCATACATATACCAGTCTCCACTATGTAAAGATAAAGAAGACTGCAAGGTGGAAGCAATTATGTGGCAAGTAGACCAAGAAATAGAAAACCTGTCAGTCACACAAATTCCCAAACAGTCTAAAACCCAACCCACCCCACCCTACAGACACATACACACAACCAACCAACCAGCATAGTTGAATAATTACTTGGGTCTCTCAGTGAAAAAATAAAGAGGTTAGTGTTACAGAAAGTGTAGAAAATAATAAAAAACAAAAAGTGTGACTTTGCAGCTATTGGCTGATCTTAGTGTATTTGTGATATCAATCACTCACAGGCATTTCTGGTTGGATGCGTCAATTCCATGTGTCTTTTAAAATTTGTTGTCAATGAGGCTGGTATTAGGACTTGCTTTTTTTAGTCCCAGCAGACAGATTTTGCATAAAAATGTGAAACTTTTGTTGGAATGTGTACTGATTCTTTAGTTAGAATCTGTTCAGGTCACCGTTCACCACAAAATGAGAATATTCAAAGAACAGCACGCCTTTAGCATATCAGTAGCTGTCCCTGAGACGTACGGTGCGTGTGTTGATTATAAAATGTCTTTGTAAGCACAAAGGAGCATTAAAAGCATTCAGTTTGTCAGGACATGATGCAATAGCAGCTATTAAAGTGAGTGATTAGGGTTTTTATTCCATGCGTGTATGGATTCCTTCCCACATCCCATGGACATCTTTAGTGCTGTCACACTACAGTTCTGGTTTGTGGCTGTTGTACTATTTGGGCTTTTAATGACTCTTTGGGGATTATAGTTACACTCCTGTATGCCTGCATGTCTCTGGAGGAAAAAACACTAATATGGTCTTTGATTGGCCTCCATATTTCTGGTGTAATTCATGCTTTCTGGTTGGGGTATAAAAAAAAATTTATTCTGCCGACCAGTTATTAATATGGATTCTGATAAAGCATGTACCAGAGGTTGAGTTGTTAACTATCCTGGTTAGCCAATAAATACCTGCATACCAGTCCACAGACTCAAAATAGTCCTGAAGTTTGTCCTCTGCCTCTGGTGACCAGCACTCCTTTTGGTGTCATCCCTTCCTCTTGCTTTAGCCTCTACTTGTACATGAGCAGCAAGAATTCAGAGCCATTACCTGACTGTCAGAGGTCCAGGCACACTAGTGAGTGGTGATGGTGATCTCCTTTGTGTGGTTATGTAGGCATGAACCAGTGTCGCCCCCCTCCAGTTGAACAGGAGACATACTGGTGATATCTGGGGAAGGTACTGAAAATTGGCTAGGAAAAAAAAAAAAAAAAAAAAAGGAGACTGAGATGAGATGATAACCAGACAGTGGGGGTATGCCTTTTGCCTTTGATTATGATGCTGTCCAGCTCTCTTACAGCATTGTCCTTGTCTGCTCGTTGTGGTATGTAAACACTCACTATGAGAACAGCAGAGAACTCCTAGTGCAGATAGAATGAATGCATTTGACAAATATATACTCCGGAAATGTAAAGTTTCGTAGAATGATTTTCACATCCCTTAACACCAGGCATTACTGATCAGGAAGCAACAGCTTTACTTGTCTTACCAGATGATTCAATCCACGCAGGGTAATAAATGGAAAAGCACTTTATGCTAGTCTATGTGATCCAGTGTACTTGGTGGCAACCATGTTTATGTAAAAAAGCCACAGCACTGTCTTATTTCCCTTTGAAAATTATTATGAATTATTATTATGATCCTTAAATCATCCTGAGTTTATCCTGTATATTGCTGATTGGCTAGTAATACGCAAAGAAAATGCCGGCCATCCAGGGCAAAAATTTGCAGTGCTTTATTGTGGCGGCATTTTTTAAAATCTGCCTTGTTCCAGATGAGTGGTGGCTATAACATGAGATGCTTTACATGAGCATACACCAGGTCACAATGTTATAGTAAATAGTACTGTACATAAGCACGGATATGGACTATAGAAGTGACGCATGCGTACTGAGCATGGGAGACGATTGTCCATAATCCCACATCGCGCGAGAGAGAAACACCATTGGCTCGGTTGTGATCAACTATACTCACTCGTTTATTAAGTTAAAATGTATTTTTAAAAATTTGCTTGTCTTGTAAAATGCTCACAGACCAAGTCACTCACAATCCAAGGTTCCACTGTAATAATAATTTTATAATAATGCTACTGTTGCAGTTTTGAGTGGAAAAGTTTTGAGTTACTAAGCTCATTTACTAAGTTAATGACTACTAACTTTTTCAGGTATAGAATAAATATAGCTGGTGGAATGCGTTATTACCTCAGGCCACAAACTACACAAATTAGTAAATGTTTTATGTAAATAATTGTAGATGTACAGTACAGGATGTGCTAAAATCAGAGACCACTGTCATTTAGTCAAATGTTAATTTGTCATTTATTTGTAATTATTTGTAATTATTTATAAAAACATTATATTATTAGGTAAACAGGCACACAGTACTCATTTATACAGGTCAAAGTTCTGTTTTATAATTAAAATATTTACAGATTCCATACTGTTTTAGGGAGTTTTCACCTTAGGTACGATTGATTTCTACCATGCCCAGGGACGTTTGGCTCCACTTCCCCACTCCCCCCACTGGCCAGCATTTTTTGAGTAGTTGGGCATACTTGCTATTTTTACTAGCCGATACAGCTGTTTGTGAGCTGCCATTAAGCACAAAGAGAAAAAGAGAAAGAGGATGTCAACCTTTGTGCTATGCCTAATATTATTGATATTTCAGAAAAATGTTAGCAACTCTCGTGTGCCTTCCTACTTTATCAGCTAGTGCTGTGTCGGTCAGAGGATGAGATTAAAACATACTACAGTATCTGATTATGGATATTCAGTACAGGACAGACGTCACTGGTGATGTGTTCTAAACAGCGATTTACTTTAGTGTTCAGGTATGACTGGCCTTCTTATCTAATTCAATCCATGGCTGAGTACGAGATGCTGTGTTCGAGACCATTTTTCCAGAGAATTAGGGTATGTTTCCTTATCCCGGAACGCTTGTGTACTCACTAATCAAATGAACCAGACTTTGGCGTCAAGTATTCTCAGAATCAATCCCTGGTCCCTAATATGAAAACGCCCTTAAAGTGCTTCGAGTTTAATCAAACACATTTTTTTTTATCATTATTGCTAGTAATGGTAGTATTGTTCAGAAATAAAACAAAAGTAAAAAAAAAAAAAAGTTTAACATTTGTACATATTTGATTTGTGCTGTTAAAATGACTGGAAATGGGATTATTTTCACACCACTATTGTTAGCCATAAATGACTTATAATATCTATTGACTGGCAAACTGCTTTGTAAAACATAAAGGTGGTCTCTGACTTTTCCAGACTATTAATGTAAACTAGGATAAAGGATAGAGCCTTATGTCCAGGAAACCGATTCAGAATTTGCTGTTAGACCACTATTTCATCCAATTTGCTTGAATCTGTGCCTAATCCTACCTAAATTCCGGTTTTAGGAATTGTTCAAAGATGGTTTGCAACTGTGAACTGTACATCCTCTCCATCTGGCACCTGCACTTGGCTGCAATCCATGTACACATTGATCTAGGTAGAGCCCTGCCATGCCTGGCACCAACTGAACACAGATGTCAACACACAACACAAGTGTAAAGTAGAGCTACAGCATTAGACTTCTCTTCATCTACTTTCTTCCCTTTTCATTCTTTGAGCCTTGCCAGGTAGTAGTGGCTATCTGGGAAGGAGGTACTGTAAGGGGTGATAACGTCTTGGAAAACTGCAACACCATTGTAATGTTTAATACCCAAAGCAAAGTGACGCCCTGGCCAGAGACCATGGAATTCACATTGCCAAACTACATATAAAGCAAAAAGTAGTTTGTTGTGGGAAGGGTGGATTGTACACAACTTTGTCTTAACTGATAAAAGATAAATCTAAAAAAGGTTAAATATACACAGAAATATAAGGAAATGCCTGTTGCTTGTAGTGTAAAAGTCAAAGGTGAAGGTGGAAGGGATATAGAATTGGTGGACATGCTTTATAAATCAGTGAAAAAAGGGAAGTGAGAAAAAGAGAAGAAAAAAGAGGGAGGTGAAAGCAAGAAAGTAAGAAAGAAAAAAGAAAGAAAACTCTTTCTGGCAGTTCAACAAGAAATGTGCCCAGAACAAACAAGCATTCAGCCTTGTTCAGGGATAAAGAAGCGATGGGCTTGAACAGGCATGGGGGAGAAAACACAGGCAGAGTACAAGAATGAGCGAGAAGGTCTCAGAAGGTCATTCTGGTAGGATGATGACTGCAAAAATACCTCTTCCTCAAGAAACAGAAAAAGAACTGAACAAGTGTGTGGCTCTGAGTTAAATGCATTAAACTTTAAGTTAAAATTAGTTAAAAGTTCCAAGATCTAAAATGTTCTATCTATTTTTGTTTTAAAGTTTAGAAAAAAAATATTAAGAAGGAAAGTTAACACTTTGTAATATTGTTCAACAACTCACAATTAATAAATAGTCATTTATTTATAAAGTAGTTCATAATTAAGTACTAATTCCTGCATAGTTATCAGGAAATATTCAATGGCCAGGTGATCTGCAGAAATCATAAACATGGCAAGACAAGAGTCAAAAATCAGAAAGCACACAACCACTTTATAAAAAGTAGCAAAATACATATTGATGTAATGTGCAGCAGTCATGTTTTAGGAAATAAATCATGACCTTGATTTCGCCATTGACGCCTATGATTGGTAAATGCTGTTGCCAAAGGAAGTAGAATGTAGATCATTAAACTAGGGTGGAAAAGCTGAGAAAAATCCAAAACTGAAAGAGGAAAAGGGAATTCTTTTGGATGTATAAGGATGGTCTTGATACAAACATTATTTCAAGCATTCATTTTAAGTTTACAGAGACCAGGAAAGCAAAGAAAAGCAGTTTAAAAGTCACAAAGAGGAATAAATAATAGTGGCCTGTACAGTAAAATGATTCCATCATGGATAGAGCTGTTTTTACAGACAGACAACACACACTTTTATACTTTTTACACAGTCAGTCATGTCCTTTTTGGCAGGTTTACAAAAAAGAACATATTTAGTTGTGACAATTTGTGCTTGAAAATAAAATATTTTATATATAATCCATACAAGATGGCCAAACAAGTAGCTAGAAACAGGTACATGACTTACTGGCTGTTGTTTATTAGAGTTTTTTTTTAATTCATTTTGAGACAACAAAAGAAAATCAGATAAATACAAGCAACCACAGTAAACCAAGCTTTGTATGACTGATTGTCGGTGCAAAGATGATAATAATCCTGTCGTCAATATGGCATCAGTTTGTCTAATTACACAGAATCTTGTCCTGTACATTGTACACCTTTTTTTGGTAAATATGAGTTACATCAAATTACCACATTACTAGAAGTTATTGTCATGTGTTGGCCATATTGAGCTGCCATTGATCCAGACTCCCTCTGCCCCCTGGACCGGCCTGACTCATCCTGGTGCCCCGCTTCTGGGTGGAGATCCTGTGTGTCTCTTTGGAATACGTCCGATGTCTGGGGACGATTTCACTCTACTAGGAAGACGGTTCTGGCCTCGCATGATGTTGACGGGCGTTTCTCTGCGGACTTGGCTACAGTCGCTCGATAGTTCAGGACTGGAATTTCCTACAAGTTTACCTGAGCCTCCAATAACTACCTGGACTCCATATTAACATCAATTAACATCTATTAACAACTATTATACTGAACTGCCTGCCACCCAACACACAGTATGAATACAGATCAATTCCTGCTTTCTGTTTCACCCAAATGAGGATGGGTTCCCCAATGCTCTCAAGGTTTCTTTCTACTGCCATCTCAGGGAGCTTTTCCTTGCCACTGTCGCCCTCGGCTTGCTCATCAGGGACTATCAGACCATTTTTGATTCATACACATTCACATTTCATACAAACCTAAATAATTCTTTTGATTGTGTAAAGCTGCTTTGCGACGATGAAAATTGTTAAAAGCGCTATACAAATAAAATTGAATTGAATTGAATTGAATATTACTAATATCAGCATGTTCTGATAATTATCAAGTTTCAGAGTCTGCTAAGAATTTTGAAAACAAATTTAAGGATATTATGAAAATTACATATCCAGTAAGCCAGGAAAAATTATTTTAAGTTTAAGGCATAGAGTTCATAGGCTATAGGCCAATTTATAAATGCTTTCACTATAGCACAGGAGTGGAACTACATGCAACCAATGGGGGCAGCTGCCCCGACTATATGGTTTCCCTGCAGATGCCTCCCACCCCCAAACAAACCCAACCCAAGCTTTTCAGTTTCTACTACCGTGAAAAACAAAACGACAGCTATGTTTGAAACAAACAAAAACACTTTCGGAATATGGGTGAGCTGCACTCCTCACCTCACCTGACCGCCTCATGGTGATGACTATTTTAAAATGCAAGTTTTTACTGGCATATGAAATGTAAGAATGTTGTTTCTGTCCCTTTAAATCGCGAGGAGAATTTCGAACGCCATTCAGCTGTTTTCCACTTTCTTGGGCTGTGAACTCCAAGGATGGGAGGATTTTCATTCAACATCAGGATACCTTTCAGGACAACTAATTTCCTTCTCCCGCACCCCCCCTCCCCCCCCCCACACACAATATACCGGACTTTAGACATTTTCTACATTCAATTAATGAAAATATTGTATCCAATTGTAAATATTGGTATCTGGTGCACTGCAGTGTCTATTTTTGTACAATACACAGGAACTACTTCAGCCATTTGTTCTCACCTACGAAATGTTTTTAGGACAGCGGTCCTTTCGTATCTGTGTAAATTCGCAACCCATCCATCGCAGGGAGCACATATACACGCACTCATACGCTCATTCACACACTATGGCCAATTTGGGAATGTCAATTAGCCTAATGTGCTCGTCTTTGGACTGTGGGAGGAAACTGGAGTACCCAGACAAAACCCACCAAGAAAGAACGGGAAGAACTTGCGAAACTATGCACACAGTCCCGAAGCGGGAATCGAACCTTGAGATGGTAACTGAGATGGACCCTCCATGGTAACTCTCGAGAAGCTGCAGAGATACACAGCTCACGTGGGAAAATCTGTCCACAGGACAACTATTAGTCATGCCTTACACAAATCTTGCCTTCATGGAAGATTGGCAAGAAGAAAGCCATTGTTTTTTTTTTTGTTTTTTTTTTTTGGAGTTTTTCCCCGATTTTCTCCCTAATTTAGTTGTGTCCAATTCCTCCCCGTCAATAGGGGGTCCCACATTAAGGCTAGTACTACCACTCAGAAGACCATCAAGTGTTTCCTCCGAACCACGTGACGCCAGCCGACCGCATCTTTTCGAACTGCTTGCTCGCGCACCTTTGGGGGCGGCGTAACACACTCGGAGGACAGCGCTATTCGCTCCTTCTGCTTGCACGAGCTCACAGACGCCCCTGACTGGCTGTAGAGCCGTGATTAATGTGGAAGCACTAAGTACCTCTCATCCCTCCCCTCTGAGAGAGCTCGGCCAATCAGCTCTCTCTAGACCTCCGGCTGTGAGAGGTTACAGCACCACCCGGGATTCGAACTAGCAATCTCCAGATGATAGGGCGAGCGCTTTTACCACTGCGCCACTCGGAGGCCCGAAGAAAGCCATTGTTGAGAGAAGCCATTAGAAGTCCTGTTTGCAGTCTGCGACAAGCTATGTGCAAACATGTGGAAGAAGGTGCTCTGGTAAGATGAGATCAGAATTTAGCTTTTTGGGCTAAATGCAAAACACTATTTTTGGCAGAAAGATAACATTGTGCATGGTGGTGTCAGCATCATGTTGTGAGGATGACAGGGAAGCTTTGGTGGAAATATGGATGGAGCCAAATATAAAGCAATCTTAGAAAAACGAAACAGACGAAACATTAATTAGATATATTCTAAACAGGTGTATGTTCCAGGCCACTTACCTGACCGTCCCTTCTTCACAGAATGGTGTGTGACCACACCCCTGTCACCACAATCACTTTCTGTGTTAAATCTAATAGTTGTATTTTATGTACAAATCACATTTTCCCATGGTGTTTGTTAATTAAATATGTGGATTTTAATCATAAGACCCTTTAATTTCTTCCCTGCTGACAGTCACAGTAGTATAAAGGAAGTACAAATATGGTTTAAAATATTGGCAACCTTTTAATTCAAAATGCATGAAATATCTGGGCAAAAGGAAGGTGCGAGGAGAAATACAGTATCAGAAGTAGGCAAAGAAGATAAAGAAATAGAAATTAATGTGAGACATGAAAAAGAGGGTGCATCTGAATCAGAGCCAGGGACAGAAGCATTGGGTGATGGTGAGACAGGTAAAGACAGGGAGACAGATGATCCTGCTGTAGTTTCATTTCCGATTCATGGTATAATTTTATTCTCTGTTATATGAATTTCAGTGCAGTAACACACTATGTAACCAAGTGAAATAGCATTTTAAATTTAATGATAACAAAATACATAAAATCAGTAATCAATATATACAAAGTATAATGGAATTATATTATAAAGTACCAGTCAGAAATTTGGATACACCAGTCAAAAGTTTGTACATAAGTTACTTTCCTGGTATAGTTCTCGTAAAAACAGTATTCCATCCTACCACCTAGGGCCCACCTATGGACCGTGGGGGACAATGGTGATTATCATTGTATTTAATCCCATTTTAGAACTGTGGTAGGACCTCAGGTCAACATTCACACATGCATTCACACTATATCCATACACACACAGTACATACATACATACAAGTTCGGTATCCACCTCTAGATTTGTATTCCAACTAAAACAAATGGATTCCTAACAACTGCAACCTAACTTGACTCAAGACCATAGAAAGAAACAGTTATAGACCCCAACTTGGCACAGGTTTTTACGCCAGATGCCCTTCCTGATGCAACCTTCCCATTTTAACCGGGCTTGGGACCGGCACTGCATCCAGTGGGCATTGGCTGGGAATCAAACCCGGGCCTTCCGCATGGTAGGTGAGAAACCTACCACTGAGCCACAAATACCCTACAAACAATTATAGACTCTAGTTATGACAAATATTTACCCCAATATTTCTGCAACATTATATAGACCTTTAAACCCCATTATCGTGATTAAATGAGTAAATATTCAAGATTACATACTGTAGTATATAACTTACATATACAGCAGAGCAGCCAGCAAGTGATTACTGATACTGTTTCATTCTTCTACTGACAACTCATTTTCTTTAATCTACAACACAATCATTTATTGTACACAATCTGACAGATGTCATTTTTTTAAAAGAGGTATATACCCTTCCATTAAAATATACATAACTAGCTTGCCACTTGTCTTAGCCTCTGCTAAGTTTATGCAATTTTTTTTTTACATTCTGTACTAGAGCTGCACAAAAAAAATAAAAAAATAAAATAAAATACCAATCTCGATTCATACATACATGCAATCTCATTTCTGAATGACGAAAATTCACTTATTCACTTGTATTTTCCTGCAATCCGACCGTGATGCATTCATGAGTTTAAGTATTTACTTGAAAACAATCCCGGAGTGCTATATCAGTCAAGGTCAAATCACTTGTTGCACTCAAACACTCACTTACTCATAATCCTGTATTCAGGGTCATGGGGGGCCTGAAGCTGGAGACTTAGGGCACAAGGCGGGGTATACCCTGGACAGGGTGCCAATCCATCGCAGGGCACACACTCATTAACACACTACGAATGTCAATTAACCTACTAACCTACATGTCTTTGGACTGTGGAAGGAACCCGGAGTAGCCGGAGAAAACCCACCAAGCATGGGGAGAACATGCAAACTCTATGCACACAGAGACAGGAATCAAGCCTGGCCGGGAATCGAACCCAGACCCTGGAGGTGCAAGGCGACAGTGCTAACCACTACACCACCGTGCCACCTTGCACTCAAACAGTGCAACACAAAAAGTGCAAGTCAATACAAGTCAATCACTTCTCATCTCTCTTCCTCATTTACAGTATTCTGCTGTCACTCACATGACGTGTAACAAGGAGGTGGAGCTAAACAAGCTAACCAATAATCAGGAGTTGGGGTATTGTGCTGTTATTTTCATGCCAAAAACAGTTCTGCATGCTGATTTTATTTTTGTTCGCTTAAACGCTCACTTACTCCATCAAACTCACACTCGCGCTGTGTTCAAACTGTATAATGCTTTGTGTGTCGGCTTAATGCGTATAGGTGTGTCAAACACTTACACGGTTTGACCCGCGGTGAGACATGGCATTAGGCACTGCGAGTAACTGCCCGTGAGCTTCTAAACTGCCAAAACATAAAATGTTTTATTTTTCGCGCAGAAAGAGATAGGGGTGTTGTACAGCATTTTCTTCGGTTGTTGCGTTTATCATGGCATGAGTTGATTGTGCATCTGTGTTTTTTTTATCAGCATATGGTAAATGTCTCTAACACACACATGCTAAAAACTAAAATACACACTACTGTCTGATCAGAGACAGGCACGTGCAGTTCCAATTGGGCTATAACTTAATGTATTAGATAATTAAACCTGCCGTGTTGATTCGAGTTGTTGCACAAAGACTCGGAGAACAGAGTGAAAGCTGCAGAGGAGTTTACTGGAAGTGTGTTCAGATTGAGCAATAACCCCTTTGACAACAATAAATTCTACACTGTAAACTATGTATTTCATAAACTACCCAACACTGTTACATTTACCTTATGCTGTTAAAATAATAATATTAATAATAAAAACTAACACACCTGATAAAGTTCTAGTTGTAGTTGTCTGGGTGTCCAAAATACACAAGTTATTTACTTAATATACTTAATACCAAATATACTTATTGGTATTTTTATGTATTAATGTATTCTAATATTCTATTAATGTTTAACAACTTTTCATTTTCAAAACTTTTTTATTTTATTACAAGAGAGTTGAAAGTCCTGTGCAGACAACCCTTTTTTTCTTAAGTGCAATCAATGTTTTTTGTTGGAAGAAAAAAAAACAGAGAGAGAGAGAGAGAAACGTGATCTCAATTCCCATGGAGAAAAATTATGATTCACATTTTGTCAAGAATCATGCAGCCCTATTCTTTACTTACAGATAACATTAGTGCTTGATTAACAATGACTGAGAAAAAATTTATTCCAAAACATTTTTGGAGTGCTCACTATCTCCTCTGTATTTTTTATTTAGATTATTTCAAATTTTATCTCAACATTCATCTCCTAATACTCATGTCTATCATTTTAGCTGATGCATAGTCCATGTGAGGCCCAGGGAGACAGCCCCACTTGCCCACTCTTTGAGACAGCCTCTGGTGAGAGTAATTAGGCTATTTCATTAGCAGACTATTAACTAAGTGGTTCAAATAGGTTTTTCATGTGCTGCTACGTCCACCCCCCTCTCCCAATTGTTCAAACCCACCATTCACCTTGAAATTGACAAGTAGTTATTTTTAAAATTTGTGCTATATTCCATGAAAGGCAAGAGGAAGGATGTGGTAATCTTAGTTTCTATTTTAAAAGCTAATTGACTTTTTGAACTAATAGTCTCCATGAATTCAATAGGTTTGCACAAACCCTTCTTAATTTTTTAAAATACGTTTATATTGTGGTTATCCTAATGATAATCCTTACCATTGCAATTGTAATCCAAACAAATATAATATAACCAAGATGTAACAACAAAGTAACATTATTTTTATTTAAAAAATTCCAGATTCACATTTGAATATACACTGCCTGGTAAAAATAACATCTCACACACAAAACTTTCCAATATTACAAAAACAGCCTTTTTCCACCTTAAACATTGCCAAGCTTAGGAACATTCTATCCATATCTGATGCAGAAAAGCTAGTTCATGCATTCATGACCTCCAGACTGGACTATTGTAATGCATTACTAGGTGGTTGTCTTGCATCCTCAATAAACAAGCTACAGTTAGTCAAAAATGCAGCCACCAAGGTTCTCACTAGATCAAGAAAATATGATCATATGACCCCAATACTATCATTCCTGCACTGGCAACCTGTTCAGTTTAGAATTAATTACAAAATAGCAGTACTTACGTACAAAGCTCTAATGGTTTAACTCCCACGTATTTTGCCGGTCTTCCGACATGTTACAATCCACCACGCTCCATAAGATCACAAAACTCTGGACTTCTGGTAGTTCCAGAATATCAAAATCTACAAAAGGGGGTAGATGGTTCTTATATTTAGCTCCTAAGCTTTGGAATAGCCTTCCAGACAGTGTCCGCGGCTCAGACACAGTCTACTAGTTTAAAAGTAGACTTAAAACACTGTAATCTGGCATACGCATAATTCATTCCATAACCTCGTACTCCAGTACATCTACATCCCTTTCTAGTGCTGCTTATATCCTGAACTGCATCTACGCTAATTCATTTCCACCTGTTCTTCCTTTCTCTACCCATCCCGAGGCATCTGCAGATTGTGCCAGCTACAGTAGGCAGAGGCCAACCCTGCGAGGATCTTGAGGCATCCAGAGAAGGACCACCTCCAGCTGGATTCTTCATGATGGTTGGATTTACACATGCTACTCCTGAGCTCCCAGTGATCCAGACCCCCCTCTGTCCTCTGTACCTGCTGCCTCATCCCTGTGCTGAACTTTACTGAGCCTAAACACACATGATATCGTTATATAATCCCTGCTATCCATTATCACCCAAATGAGGATGGGTTCCCTGTTGAGTCTGGTTCCTCTCAAGGTTTCTTTCTATTGCCATCTCAGGGAGTTTTTCTTTGCCACCGTCACTGACACCCTTGGCTTGCTCATCAGGGACAATCTCACAATCTCATTATTATCTAAACACATTTTTTCCCTCTCATACACACTTCCATAAATTTTCTTTTCATTTTGTGACGCTGCTTTGAGACAATGACCATTGTTAAAAGTGCTATAAGATTTAATTGAATTGAACTGAATTCATGTGTGAAAGTGACTCCTCAGGCTTTCAGGACCACTCTTGCACAACTTGAGTCCTTGGATATACTAATGAATCGATTGCGTATGGTAAGAAGAATAAGAGGGACACACTGACGGTCGCTCTGCAGATAAAACAGTTTTGCACAGTAAATGGCTCATCTTTTTTCCCAGATTTTCTCCCTAATTTGGTCGTATCCAAATCACCCCCTCCCCCAACGCTCCCCACCCTCCGCCAATTCGGGGGTAACATCCAATTCTTAATAGGGATTAATATGATGTTGGCCCACCCTTTATAGCTATAACAGCGTCAACTCTTTTCGGGAAGGTTTTCCACAAGGTTTAGTAGTAGGTTTTTGGGAATTTTTGACTATTCATCCTTTGTGCACTTCTTGCTTTGTGCACTGGTGCACAGCCATGATGGAACTAGTGTGGGGTTGTTTTACAAGAGTTGGTTCAGAATACCAAGACAATTTGGTTCATACTATAACTTAGTATGAACCAAATTTCATACTATAATTTCATATAAATTTCATACTATAACTTTGTGTGAATAGTTTGTGGATGGACTCTTCCTATTCCAACGTGACTGCACACCAGTCACAAAGCAAGATCCATAAAGACGTGGATGAGCGAGTCCGATGTGGATGAACTTGACTGGGCTGCAGAGAGTCGTGACCTCAACAGGAGAGAACACCTCTGTGATGACCGGAGACTGCGAGTCAGGCCTTCTCGTCCAACATCAGTGACTGACCTCACAAATGCGCTTTTAGAAGAATGGTCAAATACTCCCAAAAACACACTCCTAAACCTTGTGGAAAGCCTTCCCAGAAGAGAAACTGTTATAGCTACAAAGTGTGGGCCACATTAAACCCTATGAATTAAGAAGCTTAAGAAATTATTCAAGTTCATATGCATGTGAAGGAAGGCGAGAGAATACTTTTGGCAATATAGTTTAGCAATGTAAACAATGGCTAAAATACTCTTTTAAGGGATACCTGCTCTAATAAACAGTGCCATCTTTATATACATATGAGGGTATAGTTCTTAATTTTTTACCTCGTCTGTCTCTGAAATGTTAAATTAATCGAAATATTAAATAAATCAAAATATTCTGTTAAATGTCATATATTTGCTATATGTAGTAGACGACTTTTCTGCTGGCAGGTAATTCTGGCCTGTTCTGGCATCAATAATGGACCCTCCCACACCGCAAAACAATTGTTTAGGAAAGGTTTGAGCAACATGAAAAAAAAAGAATTCAAGGTGTTGTCTTGGCCTCCAAAACCCTCCCTATATCCTAATCTAACTGAACATCTGTTGGATGTACTGGACAAAAAAGTTTGTTCCATGGAGGCCCTACCTTGCAACTTACAGTACAAGGTTACAAGCAACTTATTAAGGTAATTGCTAATATCTTTAGACAAGATAGCAAAGCACATGAGGTTTTGGAGTCCATGCCTCAAAGGATCAGAGCTGCTTTAGCAGCACAGGAGGGACTTATAAGATATAAGGCAGGTAGTTTAAATGTTCTGGGTAATCGTTCTATTTCCATATGGAGAATGAACAGTCATGTGATATGTGTCTCAGGATTACATAGCTTTTTAGTCAATGGTACTAAACTTCTAAATATATGAAATTTTGTAGAAATATTGCTACAGACAGCAGTTGATAGTGTCCAAGCACCAAAGGTCAAGCAGCTTTTTTTTTCTGACAGCAAGTATTATTATGTGGGTGCTAAACTGCATGTCTGAACATAAATGTAAATGTTAATAAAAATTAGGCAAACAGTGTAATTTACCACACTTTCTGTTTGCAATTTGTGATATGTCCCAGATAGCACACCACTGAAGTGCCACTGTTGGGCTAACGGCAGTGCATACGTTGGGCCAATGTTGGCATCAAGGTTGGAAATTGGAAATTAAATTAGTCTCTTTTCGTCTTTTCTATCTCCAGAAATTTACTTGCAAATGTGATAAAATGATTACAAGCTAAGAAAATATATGTAACCATTATAAGGATAAACTACAAAATAAACACTAGTACAAGCACTTTTTCTCTCAGCAAGGTGGATGAAAATAAATGCATAGCACAGATATACCCATTGCCTCAAAGTGTATTTTACATCAGGTGGCTCTGCACCTTCCTCATCATTATTTACCTCGGTACTTTCACCATCAGCTTGGTAACTGCAGCTCAGCAGTTCATCATCATCTTCCTCATCAACATTACAGCATCTTTGGAGACATCATCATGTTTTACATGCTGAATACCTTAGTACATGTATTCGACAATAGCAAAAACATACAAAAATGCAATGCCCTAAAGCAAAGCAATATGTACTGTATATTTGCCCATTGCTATGGCTCCGCATGCTACTGTATTCACTGGCAACATATCAATTAGCTTAGCATAATAGTGCATACAGTAGGTAAACATCTTTCTCACCACATTACAGTAAAAGTACTAACTGCATGCTTTTCATGTTACTACAACATTCTCAACATTCTTATGTCTAATTCAAGGGTATTTACATCTCATTTGGAGGAATATTAACCCGACTGTATTGAGGAGCAAAGAGGCACAAAACTTTAGCTTGTGTTTAGCTTGGGTCCAGGACTTGATCAGCAGCACCTGGGCTCTGTGGGGTTTTAGGTTCCTCCCTAGCAATAAGCTCCATCTAGTGACCTGTTGGACAGTGTTCACAGTTGAGCACAAAGAATGATGAATTTAACATTTATAATTTTAGAAAACATAATAAAATAAAATAAAATAATTGGTGTGTCTTATTTTAACTGTTACACCATATGAACTGCACCACAATGAACTTTATTGTTTTTAGCGGTCTTAACTGCATATTATATTTTATATTAAATTTTTTTATTTATGTACATAGATTTTTAACCTTTTAACATGTGCATTTGTCATTTAGTCAAAAATAAAAACAGAAAACAGAAATGAATAACACATTATCACCATTGTTTATCTGACATTATAGCAAATCATTTAGATATAATTAATGATAATATGACATATACTTCTAGTAATGTTAAACGTCTTTTGGCAGCATACAAAGTGTTTGTGTTCAACACAGAATAGCGTGCATGAGTGATAGTAGGCAAGTTGTTTCACTGACTCGTTCTCTCAATGCATTGCATTTTCTTAGAAATTATTTAGTCATTGTGCATCACTAAATATTCATAGTTCTATAGAAAAAAAGCAATGCCTGTCCTTATACACGTTGTTCACACGTCGAAAGTGATGATACTTCCTGACATACACACACACTCAAAGCCAGTAGAGCAAAAGCAGAGTAGTGTCGCCGCCTATCAGGGAGATTAGGAGCAACACAGGCAACATTGTTGGGCCAACTGCGGTGTCCATTGAGTTAGATATATACTGTAGTTCTTTTAATGTTACTATGTAATAGATTGGTAACCAACCCTTATATGAGCTCCAGATGTGATGGCATCACTGAGAGGGTCTGCTGCACTGGCTAAAGCAACATAATTTAATTTAAAATTTTCAGGGTTGCCATTGTCTACTGAATCAATGTTTGGGCCAACCTTGTGGGCCAACTGAACTAAGGTTGGGCCCTATCTTTGGCCCACCAAAATGATGTTGGGCCAACGACTGATGCCAACGTTGGCCCTTCAGTGATGTGCTATCTGGGATAATTGCACTAATGTTGGCCCAACGTCGGAGCACTGACAAAAGGTTATCAAAATTTTGCCAATGTTGGGCAAACGGAGTAGTGCTATCTGGGGTTACTCTCCTTGCCATGCCAGTTCGTGTTAGGAAGCAACAATGCTGGTGTACATATCTTCATATACCATATTTTAATCATGTGAAGACAATTTACTGATTTGCTAAGAAAAAAATATCAACTTACCAAATATGCATTAAACATGTGTACATGATTGCTACAGTTTCTAAAAAAAAAATTTTTTTAATTATTCTCTCTGGGCCAGTTTGGGCGTCTTGGAAGCCACCACCTGTTGTGGTCTTCTACTGTTGGGACACTGAAACACTTTTCCTTGTTGTGGAGAGGGCTCAGCTCAAATCCCCTTTTCTCTCTCTTGCATGCCACTCCATGGCGCGACTTAACTTTGTAGTTTTTCAGGTCCGGGCAGACATTGACCAACAGGCAGGCAGTCTAACAGACCTACACTTCCCACCATGTTTTATAGCGCGGAGAGAAGCCCGAGATCCATTAGTGTGAATTAACCACCAGCTGGTGCCCATTTCTACGGCACTACCCCCCTCGCACACTTGCAGAAAGAAGAGGATGCCTACCTAGTGAGCTCTGGAGTGAGTGAGGTGCGATAGGAGATTTAGGTGCATGCCACACATTGTTTACTTAATAAAGTGTTAAATCTGTCTCATTCACACACTTGCTCACACTTGTTTATTGTATTATTTGAAAATCAATTATAATTACTATTGTAATTGTACAGTTTTTTCAGTTTCACTTGGTGTTGATTTTCATGTTTGTATAATAATAATTAAAAGATCACATCACCAGATTCTTTCTCAGATTTAGTAATATCATATTAGGGTTTTCTAACATCTTTCCCATTCTTCTCCTTCTTTCTTTCCCCTTTTCCTCTTCATTCCTAATATGTCAACATTTCCTTTATTGGCTCATGCTTTTTTAATGTAGTAACGGAGTAGAACTCATGGCTATGTTTCACAAAGAGAAGGCAAGGAGAAGTCAAGGGACTAGGACTAAACTGCTGTATTGCCTTAGGAAAACCAATCAGAAAAAAGCCTTCAGTTTGCTGAGAATATAGTGAATAAACTGTGTAGCATTGGAAAAAGATCATGTGTTCTAATGAGTCCAGATTTGTGTTGTTCCAAAGGGCCCGTCAGATTAAAAAGAGAGGCAGATGAAGTAATGCACCCATCATGCCTAGTGCCTACCATACAAGCCTGTGAGGGCAGAGTAATGATCCAGGGTTGCTTCTGTTCATCAGGTCTATATAACATAGTTATGTACACAAAACATTAGATCAGTTGACTGCCTGAATATACTACAGTCTTGTGAAAAAGTATTTGTGTTTATGTACCTGTTTTTTTTTTTTAACTATTTGTCACCCTTAAATGATAGAGACCAAACAAATTGTAATATTACACAAAGATTGATAATATTACACAAAAATATGATTATGGTTTTTGCCATAGTTGAGAAGACCTAGATCATTTGATTGTGTAAGTGGTTTAGCTGTGTAAAATCTACAGTTTCAGAACTTCAGAACGTGTGTGCCTCTGGCAATTTATGTTATGCCTTTCCAACCTAATTGCAGTTTGTCAGAGGCATTACATTAATTACATTACATTATTAAGTGTTATACTTGCCTATTTTATTCAAATTTTTATATTAAATATACTTTTTTTAAAAACTGGACATCTCATGGCTATGACATCTATCTATCTATCTATCTATCTATCTATCTATCTATCTATCTATAAATCTACGATTTCATTACATGCAAACGTCTTGACAACATATTGCCAATAAGCAAACGCCCTCCCTACTACATCTTGCTGATGTAATTTCATGTATTGAATCGAGCAGGGGTAAATATTTGCGTTGTGGGACCCACTCATAATCTAGTTATACTCTAGATTTAATACTAATCTTCGGCTTAAATATAGAAAATATAGCGATGTTTCTACAGTCTACGTACAATTAAAAGCTGCGGCAGTTGCAGCTGTTTTGTAAAATGTCCCTTTGTGCAACCTGGCGGTCACTTCATAAATGCGTTTGAAATGCGACTAATTTATTTTGGTTGTTTTGCCATGGCAGTGAGCGCAGTAGTAATAGGCATTCTGGTTGACTGGTATTATGAAGCAAACTGTACTCACTCACTTACTCACTCAACCGACTAAGCAGTGGTGGCTCAGAGGGCTAAGGCACTGAGTTACTGATCGGAAGATCGGCGGTTCGATTCCCAGCTCAGCCAGGTTGCCATTGTTGGGACCTTGAGCAAGGCCTACCCTAACTGCTCCAGGGGCGCTGTACCATGGCTGACCCTGCGCTCTGATATGCGAAGAAGGAATTTCACTGTGCTGTAATGTATATGTGACAAAAATAAAGGCTTTACTTTAAATCATAACTGTGTGTTAGAAGTAGTTGTGGTCTGAATTGACCTCCATTTATTTGCCACTGCTTTGTCAATCAGATGACATCAAAAAGCATCACTGTTCAACATTTCTAAAACCCATTGCTAAATTTTTTTTAAATTCTTGAAGCGTGAAGGAGTTTTTGTTTCAAGTCTTGCCAGAATGTAGAAAGTACTGTAGAGTGTGTGGTTCACTTAGGTCCAGTTCAGTTCAGTTCAATTAAATTCTGTTTCAACAATTCAATTAATTTTTAAAGCACATTTAAAAGTCGAAACTGACCAAAGTGCTGTACAGCTTAAAAATCTTAGCAAAGTATTTAGAAGGACACAGCAAACAATGCAACAGGGCAACATACAGCACAAAGTGAAATGAAAGATACAACTAACTAAATAAATAAATATGCAAAAAATAATGGTTGCAGACAATTTAGGTGCACATTCAATTGGTGGTTTTGGGGAAGGTTTTTCAGGACACCCCCCAACTTACAAACATTCAAGTTATGAATTTTCACAGATACGAAAGGACCGCGGAACATTCATAGATGCAAACAAATCACAGAAGTAACTAACATATATGGAACAAAAACAGACACTACAGTGCACCGGATACCAATATTTCCAATTATATACATCATTTTAAGTGTGCAAGTCAATGTATAAAAAGTCCGGTATATTGTGTGTACGCGCATGTGGAAGTGCAGGAGAAATTAGTTGGCCTCACCGTTTTTAATGAATCAGTCCCGGAGCATGAGGATAAAAAAAAAGGCTGTCCTGTAAGGCTGTCCTAATGGTGAATAATTTAAAAATCCTCAACAGTTCACAGTCCAAAAAAGTGTAATACTGCTGACAAAATGTCGTCCGGAATTCCCCTCACGATTTAAAGAAGAGACAACACAGTTACATTTCACATACCAGTGAAACCTTGGATTGCGAGTAGCAGTTCGCAGTCTAAGAAAATTCAACATCTGTGCATGTGTGAGAAAGTTGTCCTACACAATAACGCCCCCTCCTCCTCCTCTCCTCTTTTATACAGCCTAATTCTTTTCAAAGATAAAGTGAAGGTTTTACTTTTTATTTTCTATTAATAATTTTTATATGAATATTTTTGGGTTGTCGAACTAATCATTTTCCATTATTTCTTAAGGGAAAATTTGCTCTGAGACAAAATGGCGTCCGGAATTCCCCTTGCAATTTAGAGATAAGATTCCACCGTGAGATTTATTTCCTAAGGTTTGGTTTTTGTCCACATGAGGGGAGTGTTGGGGACAGATTTAATCAAGTAGATTGGTATGCTTTATTTTGTATATTTGTGTCAAAGGTGTACAAGACTCATTTAAGAACAAATCTGACTTACAAACGTGTTCCCAGAACATAACTCGTTTGTAAGTAGGGGACAACATGTATATTCAATTCATTTTTATTTTCAGGTGTGAGGAAACACAGTTAATCCTCCATAGCTCCCGATTTTCTCCCTAATTTAGTCATGTCCAATTCCTCCCCGTCACCAAGGGGCTCCCACAATAGGGCTACTACTAGTCAGTCAGGGAGGGCCAAAAACTATCATGTGTTTTCTCCGAACCACGTGATGCCACTTCTTTTTCGGGAATTGAACCAGGATAATAGAAATACAGTTGGATTGCAAGCATAATTTTTTTTTCCAGAAGCATGCTTGTATATCAAATCACTCGCATACCAAAACAAAGGTCCCCATAATAAATAATGGAAACTCTGACGATTCATTCCACAATGCAAAAAATTTACTGTTTCCGTTAGTGTGTGTGTGTGTATATAATATTTTCAGCTATTCCGCAGAATATGTTCCAACACATATTAGGGACAATATGTTTGATCATATAAGTTTGTAAAATATCTGTAAAATAACAATATTTCTCTGCAGTATTTCTCTCAGTAATAGTGCTGTCGCTTTAATGAAGCTATTTGTAATCATTTTGGAGAAATTATTTATCTCTGAAAACTTTTCTCTGCAAAAGATGAAATAATTTCTGTCAATTGAAATGTTTTTGAACCTCATTTAAATTAGAATATTTAACTTAAAAATTTGCCTTTTTTGTTTGGCAGACATTGTTGCCAGTCATTTGACTACTTTTTTAGTCGTTTTTTTTTTTTGAGTGTAGTGTTTGGGACTCAAGAACAGTCTCACTGTTTAAGTCCAAGCTGAAAAGTATTTATCAAATTAAGCTTTTTTAGGTTTCCCTCAGATAACGAAGCATGGGCACAAAGAGCTATGGTGAACTAGTATAAATGGATGGTGTCTTGGCCCAGCCTCATAAGCTCACTCAAGTTTGTTACCCAGGTTTGATTACAGTTCATTGGCTGATTGTCTTACGTCCAAGGGAGTCCTCATGTCTGCTGGTTCTTCTTTTTAGTTAGACTGTCATAGCTTATGTTCCAGCCAGAATCCTTGCTTGCACTTTGATAAGACAAAATATACACTGACCCGATTCATTAAGTGATAATGAGCATATCTGAGTGTGTGTGTCTGTGTTAAGCTACACATGGCACTCCTGAGTTACCATGACATTCTCTGCTCTTCTGATGGGAGATCACTTTAACAAAACTTGAGCAAAAACCAGAAGATCTCACTGCTATTTTTATAGGCAAAGTGAGAGTATATTTACACACATTATACGAAGGGAACTCAAGTGATTATGACTAAACAACTGTGTAGGGATAAAACTACTCATCAATGAGACTAACTGGCTTCAGTGTGCTAGAAAGGATGACAAATGAGCTATGGAGCATTGGAAAAAGGTAATGTGGTCTGATGAGTCCAGATTTACCCTGTTCCAGGGGGATGGGTGCATCAGGGAAAGAAGAGAAGTGGATCAAGTGATGTACCCTTCTTACTGCCTACCGTACAAGCCTATGGAGGTCATGGGCTTGCTTCTGTTGGTCAGGTTTAGTTGCAGCAATGTTATGTGCCCAAAAAAATCAGATCAACTGATGACCTGAATATACTGAATAACCAGGTTTTTCAATCAATGAAGATTTTTTTCCCTTCCTTGACGGCATGGGCAGGTTCCAAGAAGACTTCACTGGGCTCAAATTGTGAAAGAGTGGTTCAGGGAGTATGGATTGGCCACCATAACCCCAATGACCTTAACCCCAGTGATAATCTTTGGGAGGTAAGTCTTTACACAGAGGTATGACTCCCATCAGGAGAGAAATTAATGGGACTTGAACTGAAACAAATATGGTGACGTTGCATAAGGTTAATGAAACGATGCCATGGCCGTAATCAAAGCTAACAAAATTATGGAATTATGCAACACTTCCTGATTGCATATTCATCAATACTCCCATAATGGCAATACATTACCATTTGACATGGAAAAATTTCTTTATTGTATATAGTTATATGCTGACCAAAGTTGTTTTAAATAAAATAAACCCTTAAAAGGAATGTTAAATTAGTTTATTAGTATTGTGGACTTCTTGACATCATTCTATCCAAATGTAGCCTAAATATTGTCAAGAAGTATTTCAATGTTTTGTTTCAATGAAAGTTCACAAAATAGAAAAATAAATAAATCCTATTGGAAATTAGAAGCTCATATTAAAGAATAACATCACAGTGAGCACTGTGGGGATCGGAGTCTTAGCTTTGTATTGTGTATGATCCCTTCTGGAAGAACTGGAAAACAAGACCAATTCTCTTGCTTTCGGTATACACTAAAGACATTGTTTAACACATCTATAGAAACTGAAAAGAGACATGCCGTTTGATATAAATTTGATATAAATTGAATGAACCCATATAAACATGTAAAAAATGCTTTAGAAGCCTCGTTGCTGCCAGTTGGAGGTGATATGACAATGGTGCTAGCTGGTGCTGATATGACAATGAATCATTATAATGACTACTGCAGATGCCTAATCTTTAGACATAAATTTTAACTTTGGGCCATATTTGCAAAGTGAAATTATGCCACTCATTTCTGCTGTGTAATATGTTAACTGGTTGCTTTGTCATGAAAACAGCATTTAAAATACCAAAACTCCTTTGTAATTTAGTAAAATGTATTTGTCTTAAGAAGACATCAAGTATTTGTATCAAGTTTAAATACCAAAAAAAGTAAAACTGTATGGGGTCCAACTGAAGGTACTGTAAGTGACAGATCTCTTATTACAACAGTATTACTTGAGCAAGGAAACCTACAAAATTATATACAATTTAGTTCACGGTTTAGCAAACATGCAATCAATTGTTAGACTGCCATAGTATAACATTTCCAAAATTGCTGTCTTTCCTAACTATCTATATATGTTATTTTAAACATATATTTTAAAGATAGATTAGACAAAGCTCATGCTATGTTGATAAGGGAGAAGAACAAAGGACCAACTCTTTAGTCTTTCCAAGTAAATCATTAACAAAATAAACCATGATTGTTATTGGAACAGTCTGAGAAGGGATACTCAAAATATACCTATAAAATGAAATCCAAAACCATAAAACAGAAGCTTCTAATAGAGAATGCACACACGCACACACTGTTTTACTATCCTTGTCGGGAACTTCCATTAACATAATAATTAATGCAGCTAATTAACAATTTCACATAAATCTACCCATAACCCTAACATCAGTAAGGAAGCTTTTTGTCTCTTTTTCATTTATTTATTTATAAGTTTTTTCATAAAAAGGTCAAAACTGTTAGACATTCCTATAATTGTGGGGACATCTGCATGCTTTAAAAAATATGTTCACACAGACAAGCACACACGCGGACGCGTTAATCCTCACTCTGACACGGAGGTCAATTCAATTATCCTGTATTCCTAAAGAGCATGTGAGCCTATTTTACAGACTCCTCAAATGCACTAGAGATTAGAATTGCCTTACTTTTAATGATCTATATAACTAACAGCACCAGCAGCTAAATGCTGCCTAGACAAGCAAGGCTTATCCCCATAACAGCATGTTGTTATTTTTTTTTAGGGTGATCCCACTGTTTGTGTCCTTGTGTGTTTTGTAGAAATTAATGAGCAGATATGTTTTTTTTTTTAAACTGTTTTTTAAATTATATCTATAAGCAGCTGTAGATGTTTAAAGGAAATCCCTTGTGTTTACACCGTCTCCAGTTGGAGTTTGACCAAGTTGAACTGTGAGATATCGTCTTATAAAAATGGAAAACTAACCTCATACCACTTACAAAGCAAAAAATGTCTTTACATGTTGTTCACTACAAAGATACCACTTAACAAAGCCCATGGTCCTACCTGGTATGTCAGCTTGATTGTTGTAGCTCCAGCTGGCTGTTGAAATCATGGAAGGCATCGGAGAACCACCACAACTACTGCTCTCATTCTGCTGCATGATGTGCCTTACTGTGTCCTTGTTTTTTCGGTTCTTCCTACGTCTTGAACCAGGTGCTTGCCAGCCCCCCTCACCTCCATTGCTCTGCTCTATGGGTGTTCCCTGTGCCTCTTGGCTGGTCCTATCCTGAGCACTAGATGGTGATCCCTGCTCCTCTTTGACTTGAAGTGAGCGATAATCATTTGGCCATGCATCCTCATGGCTTTTAGGGTCATGCTCCTCCTTGCTGTAGGTGCTGCCACTTTCATGGCAGCTGGCAATTGCTGAATCCCCTGATGAGTTTGCAGGACTGGTACGACGTACCAGCCATGGTGAAGAGCTGCGAGCTGAGATCATGGAAACTAGTGCTTCAGAGGCTCCTCCAGCAGTACCCATTCCTGTGCCAATTATGCCACCAATCTCTATATTGGACAGCTCCATGTCAGCCAGCTCAGAACGAATGCTAATGTCTAGCGCTGCCCTGATAAAGCCATGACATGCCTGCACAATCTCCGTCATCTGCAGGTAGCTGGCGGCAGACATAACCTCAATAACATTCTTACTGGTAAGTGCCAGGTGTGCAGAATACATGAAGTCCAGAATAGTCTTGAAACCCTGTGCTGTCACAATGTCCAGATGTGTGATGGTAGCCTGTTGCTCTGTTCCTTTTTTCACTTGGCAATAGAGTGTCTTAAAGTAGCGGCTGCTGCCTAGCAGCACATTCTTGTGTGCCTTGAAGATCTTACCTTCAACAACCACACATGCATCACACAAGATGCCATGTTGCCGCTGCTCATTAAGCTCGCGTAGGAGCTGCCGGTAGTGTGATGCGATTTCCATGTCTTCCTTACGGTTGTTCATTGGATCACTGGGTGGATATCTTCTGGATAGATTCTGCATTGGAGAGAACAAAGCAACCATACATATAACAATTAGCACAACAGTCTTTTGCACAACAGCAGTACTGACATAATGTACTAAAATACTAGTACTAAAATTACACAATGCCCAAAATACAACCCGTAAATGTACCACAGATCCTAAAACAAATGTAGCAGTACGTTGACAAAATAAACGTGCATGACTCCCTCTCTCCAGCAAAAAATGAAATCTGATCACAAGTGGTCACTGAAGATAAATTCAAACTGCTAGGTGCAAAGGGCTCTCTGTTTTGGCTGTCCACTTGTGATTGGATCACTTAATACAGATGCTAAGTGTGAAGTCTTTGCTAATTAAAGAAACAGTTTTAAAGAACTAATAGTGCTTCCAGCAAATAAGGGAAGAACTATAGTAATAATAGAGACTGAGGATTATAAACAGAAAATCAGCAATATGTTGGAAAACAAAGATGTCCTAAATTGACCTTGATGGGTAGCCTAGTCAAAAGTACTAAAGTTCTGGAAGGAAGTTAACCTTTTGGACCATTTATACAACAACATCTAGTCGTCATTAGAGGAGAAACTGAATTTCTATAGCCCCAGGTTCCCCAGGCTTTTGTTTACTATGTGAAGCATTTGTTCACTGTGATATTTTTATGGACATTGTAAAGTTAAATTATGATTGTATGAATTATGCTGTATGCAAAAATAGCAGACAAATTGAATTTTATATACACCAACCAAGCAAAACATTAAAGCCCATTAACATTAAAACTACATAGGTTTTGGGGCACGGTGGTATAGTGGTTAGCATTGTCGCCCGGGTCCGAGTTCGATTCCCAGCCAGGCTGGATTCCCATCTCTGTGTGCATGGAGTTTGCATGTTCTCCCTGTGCTTGGTGGGCTTCCTCCGGATACTCGGGTTTCCTCACACATTCCAAAGACATGTAGGTTAGGTTAACTGACGTTCCCAAATTGCCCGTAGTGTTATGAGAGTATGTGTATGTGCATGCAATGCGATGGATTGGCACCCCGTCCAGGGTGTACCCCGCCTGGGATGGGTTCCAGACTCCCCGCGACCCTGAATACATAAAGCGTTATAGACGATGAGTGAGTGAGGTTTTGGGGATTCCCTCATGCCACCAGGGTGGCTCTGACCCTTTCCCAGTGTAACTCAGAGGGCGTCCTGTAATATCTGGCACCAGATACTTTGGGTGCTGTGGGTTCAGTGAACTTGGGCTATTTGCCTGATGGCCCTCATTTGTGTTGTGCTGTGGTACACTGGTTTTTCTGGTGCCTTTCTATTGTGGTCAGCAGCTACTGTTTTCAACAATTTGTGCTACATTGGCTTTTCTGTGGCATTGGACCAGATGGTCTGGCCTTTGGTCCAGGTGTATGTAGTTGTTGTGTAGTTGTTAACCAATGTTCAGTTCACCTGGTCATAATGTTCGGGCTCATTGGTGTAATATACACAGCTTAGCCAAAAACACACACTGTAATATTTCACTGGACAGTTTTTCTTTGATTACAGCATGTATTTGCTTAAATAATGTCATAACAATTATTTCCATCACATGAATTTCTCTCCAATATCATGTGTCGATAAATCCCTCAGCTTCTCAATGTTGTGTCTGTGTGTGTGTTACTATATATATATTCCCCCCCACACGCATATCTATACGTACAAGGGTGAGTCAAAAATTATCTGCACTTATATTTTAAATTCTGTTGGCTCACTGTCTCATCAGCACTTTCTATTCAAGGCTACTGTCTCTGCAGTCACTGTACTGCATTTGTAGCATCCGGTGCAAGCAAAAGTGGATGCTCCACAAAGAAGTAACTCACAGAAAAGCATGAACAGAAGCGTTTGGATAACTAAACAACTATCTACAACAAAGAAGATTGTCATCAACAGATAATAAAGTAGACATTTGTATTTCAACAGGTTTCACGGACATCTACCATTTCATACCTGATACAAAAGGTATCATGGCGGCGCAGTGGCTTAGTGGTTTACACTGTCGCATTGGGGTTCGATTCCCTCTTTGGGTCTATGTGCATGGAATTTGCATGTTCTCCCCGTGCTTGGTGGGTTTCCTCCAGGTACTCCGGTTTTCTCCCACAGTCCAAAAACATGCAGGTTAGGCTAATTGGCATTCCCAAATTGCCCGTAGTGTGTAAATGACAATCGGTAGTGTGTGAATGACTGGCAACCTGCTAAAGTGCCGAATGGCACGTAGACAGACCAAAAAACATAAATAAATACTCTCGTTTAATCCATTGCCACTGGGAAAAAGACACACCTGCTCACATACACAAACTGTAACTTTGACCAAGCTCTGCAATATACTAACTTATTGTACTGTCGATTTATTTTCTTATTCTTCCCTCTGATCTTTAAAAACAGATGCCATACAAAATTAAATTGTAACCATCCAATGACAAAGATGTTTTTATTCTTCTTCTAAATATGTTCATATTCATATACTCCCTGGCCACTTGATTTGGTACACCTGTTCAACCACACTTTAACTCAAATATCTAAATCAATCGCATGGTAGCAACTTAATGATTTAGGTATGTAGACATGGTCAAAACAATCTGCTGTTCAATCCAAGCATTAGAATGAGGAGGAAAGGTAATTTGAATGTGACATGTTTGTTGATGACAGATGGGCTGGCTGGTCTAAGTATTTCCCAAACTGCTGATCTGCTGGGATTTTCACACACAACCATCTCTGGAGTTTACAGAGAATGAGAAAGAAAGAGGAAAAATATCCTGTGAGCAGCAGCTCTCTGAGCAGAAATGCCTTGTTAATGCAAGAGGTCAGAAGAAAATGGCCAGACTGGTTCAAGCAGATAGAAAGGCAATAGTAACTCCAATAACAGCTCATTCCACCAAGATATGCTGAAGAGCATCTCTGAATGCACAACACATTGAACGTTGAAGCAGATGGGCTACTGCAGCAAAAGATTGTGCTAGGTGCCACTTTGGTCAGCTAAGAACTGGAAACTGATGCTACAATTCGCATGGGATCACCGAAATTAGACAACAGAAGATTGGAAAAAAGTTGCCTGGTCTGATTATTTTCAATTTCTGCTGGGACATTCGGAAGATAGGGTCAGAGTTTGACATGCATGAAATCAACATGAAAGCATGAATTCCTGTGTTGTATCACCAATTTCAGGGGATGTAATGGTAAGGAGTTCTTTTCTGAACATATCAACCCCTTTTAGACCACAATGTGACCATCTTTTGATGGCTATTTCCAGCAAGCTAACATGCAATGCCAACGTGCAGCTTGTATAACAGTGAATATTTACTGTTCTCTAAAAATAATTCAACATACAGCCATTATTGTCAAAATAGCTGGCAACAAAAGTGAGTATCCCTTAAGTAATAACAGCTGTACTTCTTTCCATTCAACCATTCAAGGTCACATGTCCTATTCATCATATTCATGTGTTTGTCAGTGGCCAAGTACGTCTCTAGACCTGAACCCTATTGAGCACCTGTGGGGCATCCTTAAGCAGAAGGTGTCAAAAGCTCCATGTGTCTGTGATCCAGAAGGTCTGTGATATCATTGTGGAGGAATGAAAGTGGATCCCAGCAACAACATGTACAGCTCTGGTGAATTCCATACCCAGGAGGACTATGGCTATGCTAGATAATGGTGCTCACACAAAATATTGATACTTTGGACATCGTTTTGACATGCTTGTTTAGGGTGTACTCATTTTCGTTGCAGCTAATTAGATAATAAAGTCTACAAACTGAGTTATTGTTAGAAGACAGTAAATCTGTACTGCTATACACGCTGCACATTGATATCCAATTTTCATTTCTATAGTAGTGTCCCTTATATAATAAAGTGGTTGTGCTGTATTGTGTTTTCTGTAGGATCAGACCAACGTTTAAACTGCTTACTGCTTTTTCGTTTTTTTTTTTCAAGCAATCAAAAGTTTTATGTTTTTGTTTTATTTTATAGCATCTTTTACTTTTGCCTCATTTTCACTGTTTAGTTTTTTAAGAATGCGTTTGTTTCTTTGCTTCAAAACATCTATCTCACTGGATCTGTTTGAAATAATATCAACAAAACCCAGACTAAAGTACGGTAAATGCTTATCATGGCCAACATAGAGCTCTTTCAGTGTGTGGTATGCAGAATGTTTAGTCAGTTTAGTTTAGTCTTCATCTTTCTTTAGTAATAAGTGTATGTTAATAGGTGTATGTTAATTATCATTCTGAAAAAAGATGATAGCATTATTGGAGCACATCCAGTCTTTACATTTAGTCATCAGTCACTTGGTTAGTGAGCATGAGAGCAGTGTTAAGCTCCCTTCAAGTCATTCTTCCAGTCATTCCACAGGTTGTCAATGGGGTTCTGACTCTGACTAGGCCATGCAAGGGCATTCAGCTTTTCCCCCCTTCATTCACTGGGTGGTCAGTTTTTCTGTGTGCTTTGGGTCATTGTCATATTGGAAGGTAAACCTTTCCATTGAAGGTTTTAGACCACTGATGGTATTTTGCCACCTTAAATTTTTCCTTCTATCCTAACAAAGTGCTCATTTACTTTGATGATCCCAATTTCAGAGTTTTTTTTTTGACCAGCCAACACCAATTTTGCCAAATTCTGATTTTCAAAGTCTGAAAAACTCTTTTTGACTTTAATGAAAAAGTCAACTATATGTATATAATAAATCATGGACGATTAAATAACTTTTATGTTTTTATTTTACATTTTTAAAACTGCACAAGGTTACATGACTTTTTTTTCAAGCTTTGAGCTTTTTTGCACAAATAAAATGAAAATTTGACAGGGAGTGTGAAGATTATCACATGTTTCCTCTGAAACATGAGCTTCATCAACTGCTGCACACGCACCTCTAGGGGTGGGAATAAAGTTCAGATTGGCAGGATTGCCTAGTGCCTTTACGAATGACATGAGAGTGCACCACTTCTTCCCTTAGAGCTTCTGGCTACAGATGGCTGTAGTGGGATTCGAACTAACAATCTCTAGATGATAGTCAATGTATTTCTGTCCCACCAAGCATAAGTGCAATCAGCACAAAATTGGTTATATTTGAGGGAGATTGACTGATCACCAGTCTTGGCCAGTTAAGTTGAAATCCGAATCCAATCATGGGCTGATTGATTGGTGCATGTCTAATTACATGCATTAAAACTGTCAATTCTTTTCAATAAAAGTTTAACATTTTTCACAATCACCAACTGTCGGGACCAGTTGAAGCATGATCCCATGTCAGTGAGAATGAAATGCCAATGTAAGTACATGTCGCAATGGCCAGTGGCCAGTGATAAAAGCTCAAGACTGGCAGTCAGTTTAGCTAAAGTCAGGAACAGCTCTGCTCAAAATGAATCGGTTGTTTGGCAGCCACATTTTGCACTTCATCACACCACTAACTGACAAAATGCTAATTAATTCTCACCATTTGACAACACAAACAGGGGACTCTGCAGAAAGAATGCATTGATTTAGTCAAAATGCTTTATATAGGGATAGAGTTACTTTCTTTCGTATATAATAATATAAATTATAAATTTGAATAATGAATGCATGTGAAAGTAATGTTGCAAGAAAAAAAGGAGAAAGTGGCAGAGGCATTCTTTCTGGGTTGTACAGAAACTATCCACTGTAAAGAGAAAATACACAGAATTAGAAACTGCCTACGCAGAAGTATAAAAGAGATATAATATGGCACAGTGAGATATAGCAGGGCACAAAAGCACATTTGCAACAGTAAATAAAATCACTTCTACTAAATGGCAGCTGTGTGTGATTTTGAGAAATTTAGGCTGTCAACTCACATTGGACTGAGTAAAAGATGACACATTGGTTACTGGCACCAGTGGAATGCCACCAGTGTTTGCTACAGGCTGCCTTACCTCAGGTCATGTTCAGGCAAGTTCCCTTGATGCTTCAAGATGATGTTTTGTATAATTTAATAAATCCTCCATAATTCCTATGGACACTTGAAAAGACAAACCTTTCTAGAAAACAAATTGTCTGGCTTTATGGATATCCTTAAATGTTTTGAGTATTGGGCACAATAACTTGGCCATAATGGATTGATTTCAGATGGCTGGCTGTGACGAGCCCTTAAGTGAATGTTTCCGTCTGGCAAATGTCTCTCTGAGACAAAATTAAAAATGAAAGAAAATACTTTCATCTAGGGCACCACACACACACACACACACACACACACACATACACACACACAGAAATTAGGCTAGTAGTTCAATCTAAACATTTTACCTCATCATTTGACTGAACAAAAAGGGCAATACCAAGGGACACCCACTTGTCTTTTCAATCAACTAAACCAACTTTACTGGATCATAATAATGCCACAAAGGAAGGGCAGGATGCAAGTGCAGAAAAAAATTTAACATTATATACAAACTAATGATAACAAATTAATACTTTGTTGATGCCACCATATTTCTAGCAAAGTAAAACAGTACGTGGTCAGAATCGATGTGTGGTGAACCAACATCCATTGATAATATCCAAGATGACCATGTGACAGGAAATTATCCTGTCCTACTTTTTAAACAGGACTGCATGCCAAAGCCAGTAACTGTCTATAAAAACGAAATTATTAAATATCAAAGCACTAAAAGACAACGATAAAGCCATTTTGCTGCTTGGTCTTGTTGTAAATGTTAACATATAACACACCCTTCATAGGTGCCTATTTCAAACAAGGAAAAAGTTACTTGTCGAAGATGTAGAAGATGACAAAAAAATGGAGAAAGTACCAGAGAAGCCACAATGAGAGAAAACATGAGTTTGCTGTCATTCTTAATTTAACTTCATCTACAGTACAGTACAGGAGTAGATGAGCAAATTCAGCATGTTGCCAATTTTGGGCTCATAGAAAATACCCCTGATGATCATAAATATTTGTAGCCAGGTGTAGAGAGGCTACTAGAATACTTAATCTGAAGAGTGAAAGAAAAAAGGGAGCATATATTACAGCTCTGCTTAAAGAAAGTGAAAGACTGAGATCTGAACTTTGAAAACTTGAAAGGTAACTACAGCCTTGAGAGTTGAAAACTTGAGAGGCAAAAAGAGAGACCAAAAATGTCAGCAAAAAGATCAAACTTATACAGTATATAAAAAGAAAAACTCAGAAATGCAAAGAGAGTAAGCAATAATTCTTGACTTTAGGGTTAATACCTTCAATTTCATATCCGGCATATCAGGAGTAGTTTGCGCGCGCAGTGACGGAATGTTACAAGTTCAGTCATCTTTAAATCTTCGTCATGACAGCAGTATTACTCTGGCGAAAGAGACGAGCCGATATTTGGGCCTATTTTCTTTATATTGAACCAGAGAAAAAAAAGGCAGATGTGTAGTAATATAGGAGGGGAAACAGTGCTGGGAAAAATACCACAAATCTGAAGAGACTCATCAAGCATACCATAAAAACCTCAAAGGAAGCCTCTTTGTGGTAATTATGTTTTGTTACATGTGATGTATTTTATTTTATAGCTATACTGTTGTCAAACCCATTAAGCTAACAGGCTAGCAAATGATTGTGACCCACAGGAGCTATCCTTACAACAATCCACGTGTGTAAATTCATATCTCTTTCTTTAAAAAGAACTGGTTAAAAGTTTCAAAATACAGTGTACTTGTCATGCGCACTCTCACCGCGGCCGGCACTAGGATCCGGAAGTAGTACAGTAGGGATTCAGGAAGCATAAAAGGAGGCAAGATGCCGCTTCACATCGCTCATTCATTGAGGTGATTACTCACCATTTTGGGTCTTTTTTCTGATTGAGTGTGTGTTGCTAGAACGCGGGTTTATTTGTGTAAACTCTTGCTCTCCGAAATACTCTTGAAATCTGATAATAACTCGCTTGGTACACCTGCCTGTTCGCAATACTTCTGCGTTTGGGGTTACCGTCCACGCTACACGGGCTAACTGCTAAGTCTTCTGGTCGGCCTCCGGTTGCTTTGTGACAGTTATGTTCTTTCAGTGACCCTTTGCTTGCTATGGTCTTTTTTTATGTGTTGATTGCAACCAAAAGCATTAACATGCAGCTTCATTATGTCTGAAAACAGATGAAAAAATAAATGTTAAATGTTATCTTTTAATTTTTTACAAAAAATTTATATTAAGAATTTTGGCTAGACTAGATTGACTGTATTAATAATAATCAATACTAAATCAATAATCAATATCCATAATTAATAATCTTATTGCTATGTTACGTTTACATTGACTAAAACTAGACTAAAATGCCCAGACTTTTAGTCAACTAAAACCTGACTCAACAAAATAGGATAAAATTGACTACATATAATAAAAACAGGGACATTTATCCCTAGTCTAAGACTAAAATTGAAAATAGCTGACAAAAATAACACTACTGTAAAAATTTCCATAAATATGTAACTTAATACTATTAAGTCCCTGTCAACAACTAGAAAAATACAAAGACAATAAAAGTAAAATTTTGATAATCCTGCTACTATTCATTTTGTTATTTTCAAATAGAAAATTGGTGTACAGTCGTGGCCAAAAGTTTTGAAAATTACACAAATATTAGTTTTCACAAAGTTTGCTGCTAAACTGCTTTTAGATCTTTGTTTCAGTTGTTTCTGTGATGTACTGAAATATAATTACAAGCACTTCATATGTTTCAAAGGCTTTTATCGACAATTACATGACATTTATGCAAAGAGCCAGTGTTTGCAGTGTTGGCCCTTCTTTCTCAAAACCTCTGCAATTCAACTGAGCATGCTCTCAATCAACTTCTGGTAGCAACCCATTCTTTCACAGTCACTTCTTGGAGTTTGTCAGAATTAGTGGGTTTTTGTTTGTCCACCCGCCTCTTGAGGGTTGACCACAAGTTCTCAATGGGATTAAGATCTGGGGAGTTTCCAGGCCATGGACCCAAAATTTCAACGTTTTGGTCCCCGAGCCACTTAGTTATCACTTTTGCCTTATGGCACAGTGCTCCATCGTGCTGGAAAATGCATTGTTCTTCACCAAACTGTTGTTGGATTGTTGGAAGAAGTTGCTGTTGGAAGGTGTTTTGGTACCATTCTTTATTCATGGCTGTGTTTTTGGGCAAAATTGTGAGTGAGCCCACTCCCTTGGATGAGAAGCAACCCCACACATGAATGGTC